>SRSE01000814.1:0-75814 GCA_005024645.1 Planiliza haematocheilus | reverse complement strand
ATTGTAATAGACTGAGGAGAGTCCCTAATGTTTTGTCAATCTGTGTATGTAATGCTATAGTGGGAAGGGAGGGGGGGGTGATAATGTTATGGCAGATAGTCTCCCTCTGTGTCCCTCAGCCTTCTGTGTGCACACCTGCGATGTGTTTGTTCATCAGGATCGGTTCAGGGGTCATAATGTTTTGCCACTCTGCGTCTGTGTGAATGTGCTCCTCTCCTCCTGCATGCTCGTTAGGGGCCGTTGCCATGGTCACCAGGGGCACCTGCTGCTGAACTCTCCTTTCCTTCTCACCTCTGCCTGAGTCAGAAAATCCCCCCCAAAAAAGTGAACCCCAGCTCGGCCCGTCCGAACAAACGCTCATAAATCAAAAACTACAAGTCCTATCGGGAAAACGAACGCATCGTGAGCGTCGGCCGAGGGTTTTCTACAATTTAGTGTTGTTCCCACGCGCGTACTGCCAAAATTGTGGCCGTAGTCGTTTTGGAAGAAAGTGTGCGACTCGAAAAATCGTCGAAAAATCCCTCTCGGTTTCCACATACACACGCATGGGGAAAAATTCGAAAAGCTGTCGGCGCACTCCTCGCTCGGAGGAGCCTGCTGTCCCAACCGTACGTCCCACGCGAATAAAACACACATCATCTGAAAGGCAACAAAAATCCCTACGTTTTTATGTAGTTTTTATCTCTGTAGCTCAAAAACCTGTGGCCGCCACGTGAGATTGAAACCTTTTTTTTTCAGAATTTCGACGAAACTCTGAACCTAGAGTGCGGCTAGAGTGGCCCCATAGAGCCCCATTATAAACGACGATTTTTGAACTTTTTTCCAAAATGTCACCAAAACGTAAACTGCGACCCCGACCAAACCGTAAAAAGCTATCGAAACGCCGTTTCAGACAAACGAAGCTACACTTCCCGTGCCTCGTACAAACTTCAAAGCATTTTCTACTCCAAAGCACGGCTGAGTGATCGCTCAGCAAAGCCAAGCTGTCCATTTTGGAATGTTGCCGCTTTTTTCCGGGCTTCTCCATTCACTTCCATGTTACGAGACGCGGGAATTTCGCCGTTTATTCTCGTCCCGTTGGACGGATCGCTTATGTGAGACATAGCACACTTGTCCCAATCAATGCACACGTCTCCATATAAATTGGTCTATATGTCTCCAAAACTCTGGGAGAAGAAGCGAACCGAAAAATTACGGAAGAAGTCATAAGAATAACTAGAAAATTCCTGCGGAAATTTTGACTGTGCCGGGTGATGTGTGCGTCATGATGTGTGCGTGCTTATGTTATGTGAATAGCTCCCGTTAGCCACCGAGCCCACAAGGGCAGGTACATGCAGCAGACCGCTCCCAGCTCCACCTGAAAGCCAGCATCAGCTTCACAATACCCACAAAATACATTCTGTACAACAAGTTAAATCAAATGGCTTCTACTGAAAGAACGAGGAAATCACAATAACTGATTGTTAATCATAATCATTTTAATAATAAAAGTCATTGCTTCTATCTGAGCAACAGTTTACGGCACAGTCTTACATTTAGAAAAACATTCTATAATACTTAACACATTCAATACTTAACACATTGAGGCTGTAAGAAGGAAACAGTCATGAAGTGAAGACCTTCAAATTGTCCCTTTACTACAGCTCTTTGTCTCATGTTGGACGTCACTGCAGTCTGTCTGGATCGGCTGCAGGAAAACACAGACAAGTAGACGTGTCAAATAATGTTGTGAAACATAATTAATACAACTAACTAATTAAGTGTTCAGCTCATTATTTATTTCATTAAAAAAAATTAAATGTATTAAATTGCATGTGAATCATTTGTCTATACTCCCATGTTCCCGAGGCAGGCCTCATTCATTAAAGATGTTGCCCTAACCGGAAGTCGAACCCTGGCCTCCGGTGTGAAAGCCCACGTTATTTGCCGCTCGACTATCCACCAATACTATTACAACGTGTAAGACTGCCCCTTTATATTTCAACTACAGTGCTGGTCTGTTGACTGTGATAAACTCCCTCTAGCGTCGCGGCGGATTAGCCGGTGGCTAAGTCCGCTAGCCTCCGCGTAAGGTCGCGGCTAGCTCGGAGCTAGCGGTTAGCGTAAGCCGCTGCTAGCTCGGAGCTAGCGGTTAGCCGCCGCTAGCTCAGCGTTAGCCGCTGCTAGCTCGCTAACATACATGAACTATGGTTGAAGGCTGGCCGTCAGCTGAATCATTGCAGTTAACGTCTGTTAGCAGTTTAGCTGTGTTGGGCACAAACACTTAACATATGGATAATTCTAGAAATTCACTTACCTAATACGGTGAAGGAAACGTGTCAGGGATGTTCTGTCAAGAGTTGCAGCAAAGCAGCCAGATATAATTTGTATTTAAAGTAAAGGAAAACGTCAAACATGACTGAGAAGTTGTCATTCAGTCAATGAGAGGAGCTATGATTAGCAGCTGTGTGAAAGCAACAACTCAAGGGTGTGTGTGTGTGTGTGTGTGTGGGGGGGGGGGGGGGGGGGTGTTCTGCCTCCTCATTGTAATTGTAAGAGAGGAAGAGTGGAGGGAGGGAGGAAAAGTGGGAGAAAGGAAGGGAGGGAGAGAGATGGAGGGAGAGAGGGAAGGAGAGAGGGAGACAAGGAAGGAGGGGGGAAGAGAGGGAAGGAGAGAGGGAGAGAAGGAAGGAGGGGGGGAGAGAGGGAAGGAGAGAGGGAGAGAAGGAAGGAGGGGGGGAGCAGGAGAGGGAGAGAGGGAAGGAGGGGGGAGAGAAGGAGGGAGGGAGGGAGGGAGGGAGAGAAAGGGAGGAGGGAGGAGGGAGGAAAAGTGGAGAAAGGAAGGAGGGAGAGAGATGGAGGGAAGAGAGGAGGCGAGAGGAGGAGAAGGAACGGAGGGGGGGAGAGAGGGACGAGAGAGGAGGAGGGAGGGAGGAGGGAGAAAGGGAGGGAGGAGATAGGGAGGGAGGAGGAGGGAAGGGAGAAGAAAAGTGGAGAAAGGAAGGGAAGGGAGAGAGATGAGGGAGAGAGAGGGAAGGAGAGAGGGAGAGAAGGAAGGAGGGGGGATGAGAGGGAAGGAGAGAGAGGAGAGAGAAGCGACGGAGGAGAGAGGAGACGATGAGCGGAAGGAGCGAGGAGAAGGAGGAGGGGGGGAGAGAGGGAAGGAGAGAGGAGAGAAGGAAGGAGGGGGGAGAGAGGGAGAGAAGGAAGGAGGGGGGAGAGAGGGAGAGAAGGAGGGAGGGAAGGAGAGAGGGAGAAAGGGAGGGAGGGAGATAGGGAGGGAGGTGTGGGGGGGGGGGGGGGGGTCATGGGGTGTTATGCCTCCCCATTGTAATAGACTGAGGAGAGTCCCTAATGTTTTGTCAATCTGTGTCTGTAATGCTATAGTGGGAAGGGGAGGGGGGGTGATAATGTTATGGCAGATAATCTCCCTCTGTGTCCCTCAGCCTTCTGTGTGCACACCTGCGATGTGTTTGTTCATCAGGATCGGTTCAGTGTTCATAATGTTATGGCACTCTGCGTCTGTGTGAATGTGCTCCTGTATGGGGTGTTCTTCCTCCCCATTGTAATACACTGACATACCCTAATCTTTTGGCAGATCGTGACACTTTTCCCTCCACTGTCTCAGCGCACCTGTGCTCTGCCTGCTCGTTGGGGGCCGTTGCCATGGCTACGCTATGCGTACATGATATTCTATATATTCACTCCCCTCTCTCCTGCACCCTAGAAATCTGTGTCAGAACAAACGCTCATATCTCGAAAACTACAAGTCCTATCTCGAAAACGAACGCATTGTGAGCGTCGGCCGAGGGTTTTCTACAAATTAGTGTTGTTCCCACGCGCGTGCTGCCAAAATTGTGGCCGTACTCGTTTTGGAAAGAAAGGCATGCGACGAGAAAAATCGTCGAGAAATCCCTCTCGGTTTCCACATACACATGAATGGGAAAAATTGGAAAAGCTGTCGGCGCACTCCTCGCTCGGAGGAGCCTGCGGTCCAAACCGTACGTCCCACACATATAAGACACACATCATCTGAAAGCAGACAAAAATCCCTACGTTTTTATGTAGTTTTTATCTCTGTAGCTCAAAACCTGTGGCCGCCACCTGAGATTGAAACCTTTTTTTTTCTGAATTTGGCCGAAACTCTGAACCTAGAGGGGGACTTAGAGTGGGCCCATAGGGCTCCATTATAAACGACGATTTTTTAACTTTTTTCCAAAATTTCACCAAAACGTAAACTGCGACCCTGACCAAACCGTAAAAGCTATCGAAACGCCATTTTCAGAAAAACGAAGCTACACTTCCCGTGCCTCGTACAAACTTCAAAGCATTTTTCTACTCCAAAGCATGGCTGAGTGATCGCTCAGCAAAGCAAAGGTGTCCATTTTGGAATGTTGCCGTTTTTTTTCGGGCTTCTCCATTCACTTCCATGTTACGAGACGCTCGAATTTCGGCGTTTATTCTCGCCCCGTTGGACGGATCGCTTATGTGAGACATAGCACACCATTCCCGATCAATGCGCACGTCTCCATATAAATTCGTCTATATGTCTCCAAAACTCTGGGAGAAGAAGCGAACCGAAAAAAGTACCAGAAGAAGCTATAAGAATATTAAACGCGAGCAATAACAATATATGTGCCACGCCCCTGCAGGCAGGCTGCGCCTGCCTGCAGGGGCGTGCACTGGCTTCCATTGCACAGCAATGGGAGCCAGTGCACCGGCACAGATAACTAGAAAATTCCTGCGGAAATTTTGACTGTGCCGGTGATGTGTGCGTCATGATGTGTGCGTGGTGTTTCATTGTGAGTTTGATGTCATAGAGTTCTGCCACTCCAATATGCCCCTGTAATGCTTTAAGTGGTCATAATGTTTTGGCAGTCTGTTACTGTAATGCTGAAATGGAGTGGGGTGTCAGTGTCAGATTCTGCCATTGTACTATAGTCCTGCAATGACTGAAGTGGTCATAATGTTTTGGCAGTCTCTTACTGTAATGCTGAAATGGAGTGGTGGGTCAGTGTCAGATTCTGCCACTGTACTATAGTCCTGTAATGCTTGAAGTGGTCATAATGTTTTGGCTGTCCATTACTGTAACGCTAAAATGGAGTCTGAGGGTAACAATGTCAGGTTCTGGCCACCTACAGTACTGCAGTAATGGCTTGGGTGTTCCTAATGTTTTGGCATAGTTTTCCCGCCGCTTTCTGTGTGCAACTGTGCTGAGTTTCCTTGTCAGGATGGCTTCAACTATGTGAAAGCACCAACTGAGGAAGGAGGGAGGGAGGGAGAGAAAGAGAGAGGGCGGGAGGGAAGGAGAGAAAGAGAGAGGGAAGGAGAGAGGGAGAGAAGAAGGAGGGAAGGAGAGAGGGAGGGAGGGAAGGAGAGAGGGAGAGAGGGAAGTAGAGAGGGAGAGAGCGAGAGAAGGAGAGAGGGAGAGAGGGAAGGAGGGCGAGAGGGAGAGAAGGAAGGAGAGAGCGGGAGAAGGAGGGAGGGAAGGAGAGAGGGAGAGAGGGAAGTAGAGAGGGAGAGAGCGACAGAAGGAGGGAGGAAGGAGAGAGGGAGGGAGGGGGTCATGGGTTGTTCTGCCTCCTCATGTAATGGACTGAGGAGAGTCCCTAATCTTTTGGCAGATCGGCTGTGTGAAAGCACTAACTGAGGAGGGAGGAGAGACGGGAGGAGAGACGGGGGGGGGGGGTCATGGGGTGTTCTGCCTCCCCATTGTAATAGACTGAGGAGAGTCCCTAATCTTTTGGCAGATCGGCTGTGTGAAAGCACTAACTGAGGAGGGAGGGAGAGAGGGAGGGAGGGAGATAGGGAGGGAGGTGGGGGGGGGGTCATGGGGTGTTCTGCCTCCCCATTGTAATAGACTGAGGAGAGTACCTAATCTTTTGGCAGATCGGCTGTGTGAAAGCACTAACTGAGGAGGGAGGGAGAGAGAGAGAGAGGGAGAGACGGGGGGGGGGGTCATGGGGTGTTCTGCCTCCCCATTGTAATAGACTGAGGAGAGTACCTAATCTTTTGGCAGATCGGCTGTGTGAAAGCACTAACTGAGGAGGGAGGGAGAGAGGGAGGGAGGGAGATAGGGAGGGAGGTGGGGGGGGGGGGGTCATGGGGTGTTCTGCCTCCCCATTGTAATAGACTGAGGAGAGTCCCTAATCTTTTGGCAGATCGGCTGTGTGAAAGCACTAACTGAGGAGGGAGGGAGAGAGGGAGGAGGGAGATAGGGAGGGAGGTGTGTGGGGGGGGGTCATGGGGTGTTATGCCTCCCCATTGTAATAGACTGAGGAGAGTCCCTAATGTTTTGTCAATCTGTGTATGTAATGCTATAGTGGTAAGGGCAGGGGGGGTGATAATGTTTTGGCATATCGTCTCCCTCTGTGTCCCTCAGCCTTCTGTGTGCACACCTGCGATGTGTTTGTTCATCAGGATCGGTTCAGTGTTCATAATGTTATGGCACTCTGCGTCTGTGTGAATGTGCTCCTGTATGGGGTGTTCTTCCTCCCCATTGTAATACACTGACAGACCCTAATCTTTTGGCAGATCGTGACCTTTTCCCTCCACTGTCTCAGCGCACCTGTGCTCTGCCTGCTCGTTGGGGGCCGTTGCCATGGCTACGCTATGCGTACATGATATTCTATATATTCACTCCCCTCTCTCCTGCACCCTAGAAATCTGCGTCAGAACAAACGCTCATATCTGAAAACTACAAGTCCTATCTCGAAAACGAACGCATTGTGAGCGTCGGCCGAGGGTTTTCTACAAATTAGTGTTGTTCCCACGAGCGTGCTGCCAAAATTGTGGCCGTACTCGTTTTGGAAAGAAAGGCATGCGACGAGAAAAATCGTCGAGAAATCTCTCTCGGTTTCTACATACACACGAATGGGAAAAAATTCGAAAAGCTGTCGGCGCACTCCTCGCTCGGAGGAGCCTGCAGTCCAAACCGTACGTCCCACGTGAATAAAACACACATCATCTGAAAGGCAACAAAAATCCCTACGTTTTTATGTATTTTTTATCTGTGTAGCTCAAAACCTGTGGCCGCCACGTGAGATTGAAACCTTTTTTTTTCAGAATTTCGACGAAACTCTGAACCTACAGTGCGGCTAGAGTGCGCCCATAGAGCCCCATTATAAACGAGGATTTTTTAACTTTTTTCCAAAATTTCAGCAAAACGTAAACTGCGACCCCGACCAAACCGTAAAAGCTATCGAAACGTCGTTTTCAGAAAAACGAAGCTACACTTCCCGTGCCTCGTACAAACTTCAAAGCATTTTTCTACTCCAAAGCACGGCTGAGTGATCGCTCAGCAAAGCCAAGCTGTCCATTTTGGAATGTTGCCGCTTTTTTCCGGGCTTCTCCATTCACTTCCATGTTACGAGACGCTCGAATTTCGCCGTTTATTCTCGCCCCGTTGGACGGATCGCTTATGTGAGACATAGCACACTTGTCCCAATCAATGCGCACGTCTCCATATAAATTGGTCTATATGTCTCCAAAACTCTGGGAGAAGAAGCGAACCGAAAAAAGGACGGAAGAAGTGGGAAGAATAATAAGCCTGAGCAATAACAATATATGTGCCACGCCCCTGCAGGCAGGCTGCGCCTGCCTGCAGGGGCGTGCACAGATAATAAGCCCGAGCAATAACAATATATGTGCCACGCCCCTGCAGGCAGGCTGCGCCTGCCTGCAGGGGCGTTCACTGGCTCCCATTGCGCAGCAATGGGAGCCAGTGCACCGGCACAGATAACTAGAAAATTCCTGCGGAAATTTTGACTGTGCTGGTGATGTGTGCGTGCTTATGTTGGTTGCGAGTTTGATGTCATAGAATTCTGCCACTCCAATATGCTCCTGTAATGGGGGCGACTGTGGCTCAGTAGGTAGAGCGGGTTGTCCACGAACCAGAGGGTTAGCGGTTCGATCCCTGGAATGTGCCACATGTCGAAGTGTCCTTGAGCAAGACACTGAACCCCCAGTTGCTCCCAGTGCGTGGCACTGGTGTGTGATTGTGTGCGTGCTTGTGTGAGTGAATGGGTAGATGTGTCTCTGACTGTAAAAGCGCTTTGAGTACCAATAGGTAGAAAAGCGCTATATAAAAGCAAGGCCATTTACCATTTAATGCTTTAAGTGGTCATAATGTTTTGGCAGTCTGTTACTGTAATGCTGAAATGGAGTGGGGGGTCAGTGTCAGATTCTGCCACTGTACTATAGTCCTGTAATGAGAGAAGTGGTCATAATGTTTTGACAGTCTAATATTGTCATGCTAAAATGGAGTGGAGTGGGGCGGGGTCATAGAGTCATGTTCTGGCACCCTAATGTAGTCCTGTAATGCATTAAGTGGTCATAATGTTTTGGCAGCCTGTTACTGTAATGCTGAAATGGAGTTGGGGGTCAGTGTCAGATTCTGCCACTGTACTATAGTCCTGTAATGAGAGAAGTGGTCATAATGTTTTGGCAGTCTATTATTGTCATGCTAAAATGGAGTGGAGGGAGGCGGGGGGGTCATAGAGTCATGTTCTGGCACCCTAATATAGTCCTGTAATGAGAGAAGTGGTCATAATGTTTTGGCAGCCTTTTACTCTAATGCTAAAATGACGTGGGGGGACATAGTGTGAGGTTCTGGCACCCTAATATAGTCCTGTAATGCGTTAAGTGGTCATAATGTTTTGGCAGTCTATTACTGTCATGCTAAAATGGCGTGGGGGCGGCAATTATATATATAAAGAAAGAGGGAGAAAGGAAGGGAGGGAGAGAGATGGAGGGAGAGAGGGAAGGAGAGAGGGAGAGAAGGAAGGAGGGAGGGAGAGAGGGAGAGAAGGAGGGAGGGAGGGAGAAAGATGGAGGGAGAGAGGGAAGGAGAGAGGGAGAAAGGGAGGGAGGGAGATAGGGAGGGAGGTGGGGGGGGGGGTCATGGGGTGTTATGCCTCCCCATTGTAATAGACTGAGGAGAGTCCCTAATGTTTTGTCAATCTGTGTCTGTAATGCTATAGTGGGAAGGGGAGGGGGGGTGATAATGTTATGGCAGATAATCTCCCTCTGTGTCCCTCAGCCTTCTGTGTGCACACCTGCGATGTGTTTGTTCATCAGGATCGGTTCAGTGTTCATAATGTTATGGCACTCTGCGTCTGTGTGAATGTGCTCCTCTCCTCCTGCATGCTCGTTAGGGGCCGTTGCCATGGTCACCAGGGGCACCTGCTGCTGAACTCTCCTTTTCCTTCTCACCTCTGCCTGAGTCAGAAAATCCCCCCCAAAAAAGTGAACCCCAGCTCGACCGGTCCGAACAAACGCTCATAAATCAAAAACTACAAGTCCTATCAGGAAAACGAACGCATCGTGAGCGTCGGCCGAGGGTTTTCTACAATTTAGTGTTGTTCCCACGCGCGTACTGCCAAAATTGTGGCCGTAGTCGTTTTGGAAAGAAAGTGTGCGACTCGAAAAATCGTCGAAAAATTCCTCTCGGTTTCCACATACACACGCATGGGGAAAAATTCGAAAAGCTGTCGGCGCACTCCTCGCTCGGAGGAGCCTGCTGTCCAAACCGTACGTCCCACGTGAATAAAACACACATCATCTGAAAGGCAACAAAAATCCCTACGTTTTTATGTAGTTTTTATCTGTGTAGCTCAAAACCTGTGGCCGCCAGGTGAGATTGAAACCTTTTTTTTTCTGAATTTCGACGAAACTCTGAACCTACAGTGCGGCTAGAGTGCGCCCATAGAGCCCCATTATAAACGACGATTTTTTCACTTTTTTCCAAAATTTCACCAAAACGTAAACTGCGACCCCGACCAAACCGTAAAAGCTATCGAAACGCCGTTTTCAGAAAAACGAAGCTACACTTCCCGTGCCTCGTACAAACTTCAAAGCATTTTTCTACTCCAAAGCACGGCTGAGTGATCGCTCAGCAAAGCCAAGCTGTCCATTTTGGAATGTTGCCGTTTTTTTTCGGGCTTCTCCATTCACTTCCATGTTACGAGACGCTCGAATTTCGGCGTTTATTCTCGGCCCGTTGGACAGATCGCTTATGTGAGACATAGCACACTTGTCCCAATCAATGCGCACGTCTCCATATAAATTCGTCTATATGTCTCCAAAACTCTGGGAGAAGAAGCGAACCGAAAAAAGTCCGGAAGAAAAATAAGAATATTAAACGCGAGCAATAACAATATATGTGCCACGCCCCTGCAGGCAGGCGCAGCCTGCCTGCAGGGGCGTGCACAGATAATAAGCCCGAGCAATAACAATATATGTGCCACGCCCCTGCAGGCAGGCGCAGCCTGCCTGCAGGGGCGTGCACTGGCATAGATAATAAACGCGAGCAATAACGCAGCCTGCCTGCAGGGGCGTGCACTGGCTCCCATTGCGCAGCAATGGGAGCCAGTGCACCGGCACAGATAACTAGAAAATTCCCGCGGAAATTTTGAAAGTGCCGAGTGGGCTGTTGCCATTAGCTGCTAATGTTAGCAATTAGCATGACGCGCTAGCCACTAACTTTAGCATTAGTTTAGTGTTAGCATGTCTCTTTAGACACTGAAAATTAAATACATGCTAATTGTTAGCATGCTAATGCTAACATGCTAATTGCTAATATGCTATTCGCCAACATGCTAATACTGCCACTAATGCTACCACCAATTTCTAGCCACTAAAAATTAGCATTAGCCGCTAATGTTAGCAATTAGCATGACGCGCTAGCCACTAATTTTAGCATTGGTTTAGTGTTAGCATGACTTTTAAGCCACTAAAAATTAAGTAGATGCTAATTGCTAACATGCTAATGCTAACATGCTAATTGCTAATATGCTATTCGCTAACATGCTAATGCTGCCACTAATGCTACCACCAATTTCTAGCTACTAAAAATTAGCATTAGCCGCTAATGTTAGCAATTAGCATGACGCGCTAGCCAATGACAGACAGACACCTGTCATTGTTCAACTTGGGTGCCAAAAGCCAAAATGGCTGCCCCACAGACCAGTTACTTCAGTTAGAATTTTCTCGGAGTGGGCTGTTTCCATTAACATTGCCCCAAAATGGCCGCCCTACAGACCAGTTACTTATGTTTTCCCGCCTCTTTCTGTGGAGCCCCTGGTTGCCACGGTTACCAGTTTGAATATCAGTTAGAAAAGGACTAGAGTGGGCGAAAATGCTGAAACCACGGCCTCGAACAGGAAGGCCTTGTGGCCAAACTGTGTGTCTAATCGTTGAACCGACTTCACTTTGGGCATCTTGAGGCTTTCCTGAACGTCTAGATATGCAGTTTGTGGGTAAAATGTAGAAATGTGAGCTATTTAAAGCGATTTAAAACAAAGGATTGCTTCTGCTTTGCTCCACAAATTTAACATTGCAGTCTATGGAGCGAGGAAGGGGTTTGCTGGCGCAGCTTTGCGTCTCACGCCAAAACTATAAGACTTACAGCTTCAGCGGACAAATTGTGAGCGAGAAGACACATTTTCCTACGTTTCTATGTATAAATTATGTCTGTGGTGTGAAATTTGTGGCCACGGGAGCAGTTTCTATTTTATTTTTTGCCTAATTTTCTTCTCTCTTCTCACTCTGGCAGTTGGTGTCTCACCCTCTGGCGCGAACATTCCGCGCAATACACACCCATTATAAACCCCCGAAATCTGAGTAAAACCCTTCACCGCTTTGAGGCTTCATGGTTTAAAAACGGTAAAAGGTGTCGATAAGTGAAGGGAATCTCTGAACAGAAGACAAGAGTGCCTACATTTTACAGTTTCAATGAAGTCTCTGGGTGAAAGTATGACAGAGCAGTTGATTGTTGAAAATGCCTGTTGATCCTCCTTTTTTTTTTGGGGACTCCCATTCATTTGAATGGGAAATTTTTCGCCGTTTTTCGCGAATAAATTCGCGAATAAATTCGCGAAAAACTCACCAATCGCTTATTCAAGTAATAGCCCGGGATTCGGGATCAAAACACACGTTTCGATATATCATGTGTTGGGGTCCTCTGGCCGGTTCGGGCCGCATTAATCGGCGAAAAAGGGCGGAAAATGAATAATAACTAGAAAATTCCCGCGGAAATTTTTAAAGTGCCGAGTGGGCTGTTGCCATTAGCTGCTAATGTTAGCAATTAGCGTGATGCGCTAGCCACTAACTTTAGCATTAGTTTAGTGTTAGCATGTCTCTTTAGACACTAAAAATTAAATACATTCTAATTGTTAGCATGCTAATGCTAACATGCTAATTGGTAATATGCTATTCGCCAACATGCTAATGCTGCCACTAATGCAACCACCAATTCGTAGCCACTAAAAATTAGCATTAGCCGCTAATGTTAGCAATTAGCATGAGGCGCTAGCCACTAATTTTAGCATTGGTTTAGTGTTAGCATGTCTTTTTAGACACTAAAAATTAAATACATGCTAATTGTTAGCATGCTAATGCTAACATGCTAATTGCTAATATGCTATTCGCTAACATGCTAATGCTGCCACTAATGCTACCACCAATTTCTAGCTACTAAAAATTAGCATTAGCCGCTAATGTTAGCAATTAGCATGACGCGCTAGCCAATGACAGACAGACACCTGTCATTGTTCAACTTGGGTGCCAAAAGCCAAAATGGCCGCCCCACAGACCAGTTACTTCAGTTAGAAGTTTCCAGAGTGGGCTGTTTCCATTAACATTGCCCCAAAATGGCCGCCCTACAGACCAGTTACTTATGTTTTCCCGCCTCTTTCTGTGGAGCCCCTGGTTGCCATGGCTACCGGTTTGAATATCAGTTAAAAAAACGACTAGAGTGGGCGAAAATGCTGAAACCACGGCCTCGAACAGGAAGGCCTTGTGGCCAAACCGTGTGTCCAATCGTTGAACCGACTTCACTTTGGGCATCTTGAGGCTTTCCTGAACGTCTAGATATGCAGTTTGTGGGTAAAATGTAGAAATGTGAGCTATTTAAAGCGATTTAAAACAAAGGATTGCTTCTGCTTTCCTCCACAAATTTAACATTGCAGTCTATGGAGCGAGGAAGGGGTTTGCTGGCGCAGCTTTGCGTCTCACGCCAAAACTATAAGACTTACAGCTTTAGCAGACAAATTGTGAGCGAGAAGACACATTTTCCTACGTTTCTATGTATAAATTATGTCTGTGGTGTGAAATCTGTGGCCACGGGAGCAGTTTCTGTTTTATTTTTTGCCTAATTTTCTTCTCTCTTCTCACTCTAGCTGTCCCTCTAGCGCGAACATTCCGCGCAATACACACCCATTATAAACCCCGAAATTTGAGTAAAAACCTACACCGCTTTGAGGCTTCATAGTTTAAAAACAGTAAAAGGTGTCGATAAGTGAGGGGAATCTCTGAAGAGAAGACAAGAGTGCCTACATTTTAAAGTTTTAATGAAGTCTCTGGGTGAAAGTATGCCAGAGCAGTTGATCGTTGAAAATGCCTGTTGATTTTTCGGGGTCTCCCATTCATTTGAATGGGAAATTTTTCGCGCTTTTTCACGAATAAATTCGCGAAAAACTCGTCAATCGCTTATCCAAGTAATAGCATAGGATTCGGGCTCAAAACACACGTTTCGATATATCATGTGTTGGGGTCCTCTGGCCGGTTCGGGCCGCATTAATTGCCGAAAAAGGGCGGAAAATGAATAATATTAAGTAAAAAAACTGCAAAGAAACACGCAGAAGATCAAGAGTTGCCTCGTGCCTATGGCACTCGGCACTAATAAGTAAAAATAAAACTGCAAAGAAACACGCAGAAGATCAATAGTGGCCTCGTGTCATAGGCACTCGGCACTAATAAGTAAAAATAAAACTGCAAAGAAACACGCAGAAGATCAAGAGTGGCCTCGTGCCTATGGCACGAGGCCCCTCCTTGACATAGGCACTCGGCACTAATAATAAGAAAACTAACAATCCCTATAAGGCTTCTCGCAGCTTCGCTGCTTGAACCCTAATAATAAGAAAACATAGAATCACAATAGGGCTTCTCGCAGCTTCGCTGCTTGAACCCTAATAACAATCCCTATAAGGCTTCTCGCAGCTTCGCTGCTTGAACCCTAATAATAAGAAAAATAACAATCACAATAGGGCTTCTCGCAGCTTCGCTGCTTGAACCCTAATAAGAAAACATAGAATAACAATAGGGCTTCTAGCAGCTTCGCTGCTTGAACCCTAATAATAATAAGAAAACTAACAATCCCTATAAGGCTTCTCGCAGCTTCGCTGCTTGAACCCTAATAATAAGAAAACATACAAACACAATAGGGCTTCTCGCAGCTTCGCTGCTTGAACCCTAATAATAAGAAAACATAGAATAACAATAGGGCTTCTCGCAGCTTCGCTGCTTGAACCCTAATAAAGATCTGACAAGGTGGCCATATTTAAAACACATTTCCTTACCACAGATTGAGGCTGGAATTGAGTTGCTGATTGGAACGAATGTTCCACGAGCCATGGAACCGCTTGAAGTCATCCACAGTGAGCATAATGGACCCTACGCTATAAGGACAGTGCTGGGCTGGACGGTAAATGGACCATTAACAGGAAATGGTGGAGGCCAATTACTGTGAGCAGCCAGTAACTGTGAACCGTGTGTCCGTTGTAAATTTGGATGAACTGTGGCAACAGCAATTTAAGATGGACTTTCCAGAATCTGCTGTGGAGGAACAAGTGGGTCTGTCCAGGGAAGACCTGAGGTTCATGGACATGGTCACGAAGTCAGGCAAACACGTCAATGGTCGTTACCAGGTCGCGCTGCCTTTGAAAAATTCAGACATCAGCATGCCAAATAACAGGAAAGTAGTGGAGCAGCGTCTAACCCACCTGAAGAGGAGGCTCCAGAGGGATCCAGTGTTTTACAAGGAGTATAACACCTTTATTAATGATCTACTTGTTAAAGGCTATGCTGAAAGAATTCCTGATGCAGAGCTGGAGAGAAGTGATGGCAGGGTTTGGTACATACCACACCATGGTGTCCACCACCCAACAAAGGGAAAACTCAGAGTTGTGTTTGATTGTGGTGCCAGTTACAAAGGACAATCTCTGAATGGAGAGCTGTTGCAAGGGCCCAGTCTAACAAGCTCACTAATTGGAGTTGTGACCAGGTTCAGGAGGGAACCTGTGGTCATCTTGGCTGACATAGAAGCTATGTTTCATCAAGTGCAAGTGCTCCCAGACGATGCTGATCTGCTGCGATTCCAATGGTGGCCACAAGGAGACCTGAGCCAAGCACCATGTGAATACAGGATGAAGGTACACCTTTCCTGTCCCGGAGCGACATCCTCTCCTAGCTGCGCCAACTTCGCCCTCAGGAAATGTGCAGAGGATTTTGGACATGAGCATAAGGAGGAGATGGTGGACAAGCTGCAACACTGCTTTTATGTGGATGATTGTTTGGTGGCAGTTGCAACAGAGGAAAAAGCACTGACCCTCTGTCATGAGCTCACGTCTCTGTGCGTTAAAGGGGGATTCTGTTTGACCAAGTGGCACAGTAATAGGTCTGAAGTGCTAAAGGCGTGGAACAGTTGGACTTGGACCGGGTATTGTGCCCGTTGAAAGAGTGCTGGGTGTAGAGTGGTGTATCAAGCCAGACACCTTTAAATTCAAAACAGTATGGAAGGACAGACCACACAACCGCAGGGGGATCCTTTCTACTGTAAGCTCTATTTATGACCCTTTGGGCATGTTAAGCCCCCTTGTTCTGACAGCTAAAAGGATCTTGAGGGATTTGTGCAGAAGAGGAGTTGGGTGGGATGACCCCATACCAGAGACTGTCTCCAAAGAGTGGCTTAAGTGGGTGCAAGGGCTCCACCTACTGGACAACTTTGAGGTACCCAGATGTTTAAAACCTCTGGAGTTTGGAGATGTTATTGTTGCACAACTACACCATTTCTGCGATGCTTCTGAAGAAGGCTATGGTACAGTTACTTACCTGCTGTTACAGAATAAGCACCTCCAAATGCACAGTGCTTTCATTATAGGAAAGGCTTGTGTTGCCCCGCTGAAGACAGTTACAATTCCAAGGATGGAACTGATTGCTGCAACAATGGCTAGCCACATGGATTTCCTGTGGAAGAAAGAGCTACACATGAGTCTCTAGGAATCTGTGTTTTGGACTGATAGTGCTTTTGTGCTGAAATATATTAACAATGAAAGCTCCAGGTTTAAGGTGTTTGTTGCCAATCGTGTTTCTGAGATACTAAAATCATCTCACCCTGCTCAGTGGAGGTACGTGGATATAGCTTCAAATCCAGCAGACGCACCATCCAGAGGGGTCAAAGTGGAAGGATTTCTGAAGGACAGACTCTGGTTAACTGGACCTACGTTTCTTTGTCAACCTGAAACGGAATGGCCTGTGAACCCTGAGCCTGTGAGCAATCTCTCCCACTGGAGAGATACTGGATGACAGGTGTAAGCACTGCCATTAGGAGAGTTCTGTCCAAGTGCACCATCTGCAGAAGACTTAACTCCAGTTTACCAGCAGATGGCAGACTTACCCACAGAACGACTCAAGCCTGATGAACCTCCATTCACTTGTGTGGGAATTGACTATTTTGGACCCATCGAAGTTAGGAGCAGGAGGAGTATAGTGAAGAGGTATGGTGTCCTATTTACCTGTCTTGCATTAAGAGCAATTCACATTGAGGTGGCACCTTCTCTGGATACTGACTCCTTCATAAATGCACTAAGACGTTTCATATCCAGAAGAGGACAGGTCCGCAAGCTGCGTTCTGACAATGGGACAAATTTTGTGGGAGCAGAACGTGAGCTAAAAACAGCAATTGCACAATGGAACCAGGCTCAGGTGCACAATGTGTTACTCCAGAAGGGTATCAAGTGGACGTTCAACCCCCCTACTGGATCACATCATGGAGGAGTGTTGGAAAAGCTGATCAGATCGGTTCTGTGTGAAGTGGAAGCCATTATTAACAGCATGCCCATCACCAAGGCCTCCATGGATCCTAACAACCTGGAAGCACTGAACACCGAACCATCTGTTATTGCTTAAAAACCAGCCTTCATTACCACCTGGAGAGTTCCAAGCAGCAGACTTGTAAGCACAGAGAAGGCAAGTCCAGTACATATCTGACCTGTTTTGGAAGCGCTGGACAAAGGAGTACCTACCTCTGTTACAGGAACGACAGAAATGGACTGTGGTCCAGAGAAACCTTGTCGCAGGAGATCTAGTGTGTATACTGCTCCTTTAGAAAGTTCAGCGGTAACATCAGTAGTGCCCCTTGCTGGAGGGAGGAGCACTAATTAGAAAAAGAACAGAACGCTAGAGACAGCAGACGGAAAGGTCGAGAACGGGAGAAACGTAGAAATAAATAGGAGCAAAAGAACTATATTTGGAGGTTTTACACCTTGTTTTCTTTTATCGGGAGATATATTCACCTGCTGCCCGCGTTGCTGGATTATGTTTTTGTGTTTTAACCGAGGATTTGGTGAGTCGAAAACCTACTTTTTCAATGTATATTAGCAGGTTATCCTTTGTTGTATTAACCAAATGTAAAGATAACGTTACTAGCAGCTAAACTAAAACAGTTGGGCAAGTGTCACATTGTGTATTTTATGTTTTCATTGGTGTAATGTGTAGCTAAACTTTAAAGAAAGAAGTACGCACGGTCAAGTTTGCCTTGCGAAAAGCGAGAGCAGAGCCGCCATTTTAGGGTGCGGTTGGAACTTGGAGTAATAGTTGACCGATATTTCAGCGCTAGTAGTGCAATTTTATTTATTTTACTGATATACTTGAAGCTAAAATGCCTGCATATGCGTTGCCTTGTTGTATGGCAGGCCAGGTTTTTAAATTGGGATCGCTGGTGTGTGAAACCACCTGGAGCTGTGGAAAGAAAGATGGCGAGCCACCCATAGGAGAGAGACTTGGAGGATCACTATTCTGAAAAAAAAACGTACCTTCACGCTGTGGACGTAGACACCGATTCCTACACTGGAACCGTAGTAGGATAAAACTGACAGGTTTTTGCAGCAATACGCAGTAAATTTCATTTGGACTCATAAAGGACTGGTAATATGCGGATATTTGAGTTACTGTTTCACTGATCTGTGAGCGATTTGAGTTGTATTTTCTTTTGATATTTTATTGAACTGTGTTTATTCACTTTTCCTTTACTGTGTATTACATGAATGGGTTGTTTAAAGTGAGTAAAGCTTAAACAGAACTTGTTAAGCATCAAAAGAGAAAGTAGAAAAATAGAACTAAACTCTAAATAGGCCTAACTGAGATAGTATGAGAACTTAAACTAAGTAAACTCAAAGGAGATACCAGAAATTAAACAACCAAAATAGGAAACTCAATCTAAACTCAATCTCTGGATTAAATCTACATGAACCAAATAGGGATGAATAATATTATTGTCCTGAGAAGTTGGTTGTTTCAATGGTTGAAGGGATTTTGAAGAAAATGTATTTGTTGTATGTGTGTATGTCTGTATTTGGTATAGCTGTTTTTTTTTTTCCTATTAACTTTCTACATAAACAAGCCGGCAGTTAAAACTTATTCACTGGTCTGTGGTCTGTTATTCCTAAGAACTAGTATTAATCACTCATACGAACCTAGACTCTGGTCCTAGCTATCTGTAAACATTACAGTGCTACATTATCGTCACCAACTCGTCACGCCGATGCTCCATCACCAACACAGAGAAGACTTTACGGAAAAGTAGGCTGAATCGTTCCTACCGCTTAAGACAAAGAGTTGGTGTCATTACTTTGAAACTCCCTACTAACATCTTTAGAGAAGATTGATTAGATTAGGTATCAAATCCATTCCCTTTTAGATTAAACCTTAAAACATCTCCATCTCTCACCATCGCTCCAGAAATTAATAATTCCATACCATATTCGTGAAACCGTGTTCTTCCTACAAATGGGGTGGTCCCCCAACGAGTCAATTTAAAAAGTGTATGTTACCCTACATTTTCATCTTTACTTCATTGGCAATCAACTATTCCCCCAAGTTATGACATCAGTCAATATGCCATTCTTTTCACCAAACAGTATACTCATTCCACAGAAAAAAATATAAAAATCCAACCAAAATCTATGGATCTGTGATGATTTCACTACTAGTTGGCAATCAACAGGCTCAGCACCTCAATAGAAATTTAGGCTACTTTTAAAATTCCGAAAGACATACTGGATATTTAACATGGTGTTAATGTCCACATTATTAAATATCATGGCTTAGGCATCTTTTTAATTTCAACATCACCCTGTTCTCCCAATGGAAATATATCACAAAATAATGTCTTAGCACACATCAAGGACAGCATCCCTGCAGACCTAGATGAACATCAGTTTGCTTACCGGCCAAACAGATCTGCAGAGGATGCTGTCTCCACCACACTCCACACAGCCTTGACCCACCTGGAGCAGCCAAACACATGTCAGGATGCTCTTTGTGGACTTCAGCAGTGCATTCAACACTGTGATCCCCCATAAACTGGTCCACAAGCTCTCACACCTTGGACTCTCATCCTCACTCTGTTCGTGGATTATGGACTTCCTGACCAACAGGCCTCAAAATGTCAGGATGGGAAACCTGACATCCAATACCTTAATCCTGAGCACAGGCACACCGCAGCGCTGTGTGCTCAGTCCAGCCCTCTTCACACTCTTCACCCAGGACTTTGCCCCCATTCACTCCTCCAACACCATAGTGAAATTTGCAGACGACACTACGGTAGTAGTGGATGCGACTGACACAGATGTGATCATGATGTGCATGTTCTGCATCACACACATGGATGGGCTGCAGGAGCTGTGGGTGACGATGGATATCTTCCTACCAGTTCATGGCATCAAAGAAGCTCTGGCGGGGAAGTATGATGTTGTGTCATTGTATGTCCGGGGTGAGGTAAGGAGAGGACCCAAGTGCAGGACTTTGAGAGGTAGAGGCAGGAGTTGGCAACAGGATCTTTAATTAAGCAAAGAAACAAACTTGACACTAATGAACTCAACACAAAACAAGGAGACACAGGAAATCGAAAACTTAACCAAGTAGAACAGGAAACAGGACACGAAACATGAAACTCAAAACGTGAAACACAAAAAAAACACAGAACCATGACAGTACCCCCTCCTTAAGGGATGGATACTAGACGTCCCAATAAAACACCAAAAAAAATAAAATAATCCGCAGTCCAAACTCAACAGGGTGGGTGGAGGGGACGCGGAAGGCGGTAACCAGAGAGTTCAGGGGGCCAACCGGGAGACCGGGCCGACAGGGCCGAGAGTTCCGGGTGCCGACCGGGAGGCCGGGCCGACAGGGCCGAGAGTTCCGGGTGCCGACCGGGAGGCCGGGCCGACAGGGCCGAGAGTTCCGGGGGCCGACCGGGAGGCCGGGCCGACAGGGCCGAGAGTTCCGGGGGCCGAGCAGGAAGAGGATCAGGAACAGGATCCGGCACAGGAGCAAGAACAGGATCAGGATCCGGCACAGGAACGGGGACAGGATCCGGCACAGGAACGGGGACAGGATCCGGCACAGGAACGGGGACAGGCTCCGGCACAGGAACGGGGACAGGCTCCGGCACAGGAACGGGGACAGGCTCCGGCACAGGAACGGGGACAGGCTCCGGCACAGGAACGGGGACAGGATCCGGCACAGGAACGGGGACAGGAACAGGACCAGGAGCCGTGGTCCGAGCCACCTCGGGAACCAGGGACGAGACGACCCTCGGAGCCGGGACGGGAACCAGGGACGAGACGACCCTCGGAGCCGGGACGGGAACCAGGGACGAGACGACCCTCGGAGCCGGGACAGGGACAGGAGACAGCACCGGAGCTGGCCGCGAGACGACCCTCGGTGCCGGGACGGGGACAGGAGGCACAGGAGGCACAGGAGGCACAGGAGGCGCAGGAGAAGCCGACCTGGGAGCCGGAACAGGAGGCACAGGAGGCGCAGGAGAAGCTGACCTGGGAGCCGTAACAGGAGGCACAGGAGGAGCCGGGGAGTCCGACCTGGGAGCCGTAACAGGAGACACAGGAGGAGCCGGGGAGTCCGACCTGGGAGCCGGAGCAGGAGACACAGGAGGCGCAGGAGAATCCGACGTGGGAGCCGGAGCAGGAGGCACAGGAACAATTGCGGGGCATGAGCCTACCCTTGAGGCCGGTGCATTAGCAGGAACGGAGCATGGAGTGGCTAGCTGGGAGCTAGCAGGCCGGTGGCTAGCAGGTGCAGGGGAGTCCGACCCGGGAGCCGGAACAGGACGCTGAAGGTTGGCTGCCCGATGGTCAGCACACCGGTGAACCTCCACCGCACGGATAGCAGGCTGCTGGCCCTCATGGCCAGACGTGTGCCAGCAAACAATGCAGAAAATTCTGGGATGAGCCATGGCTTACACTCCAGCATACGGTCCTGATAGTAAGCCAGAACTCGCCTCTTGTCCTCCTCCTCAAAGGGAGTATAGTCTGCTGGGTCCTTTAGTGGTCGCATCATTCTGTCACGGTCAGTCCAGGGTGAGGTAGGACCCAAACGCAGGACGAATGCAAGATGAGGCGAGTGGAGGTGAAATGAATGTTTAATGAAATAAAACAGGAACAAATGGCGCTGCTCGACAGCAGGAAAGAAAACCGAAGGGGTAAAAGAACAAAAAACTGAAGGCAGAAACGCTTGTGACGCTGGAAAACACAGAGGAACTGGAAAACAATGGGGAACCATACACAGAGACACTGACATGAAGTATGACGCGACAAGGAACAAAGGGAAGGCAGGGCTATATATACACACACGAGGAACAGAGGGATGACGAGGCACAGGTGAAACAAATCAGGAGACAGGAACAGGTGGCACTAATGAACTAAACACGAAACACGAGACACACAGGAAATCGAGAACTTAACAAAGTAAAACAGGAAACAGGACACGAAACATGAAACTCAAAACGTGAAACACAAAAAACACAGAACCATGACATGTTGCAGCTTCAGATCTTACATCCCTTCTCCTCAGTACCTACATACAGTACTTATCGGATGTGACACAGTGAGCTATCTGTACAGAAGAGGAAAAGGGCGGGCCTAAACAACTGCTATTAAACACCTGACAGACCATCTGCCACTGTGCAGGTACGGTGACCCTGAGGATAGCCTGGATGTTCAGGAAGAGGTTATTGCAGCAGCACGGCAATATACGGTGTCACTTTATGACAGGAGTGACTTTGGTGGTACTCTAGATGCACTGCTAGCCCATCTCTTTGAGAGCATCAAAGGAGACATGCGTTGCCTTCCACCAACTGAAGATGCCTTCTTATTACACCTTTGCCGAGCCCAGCATCAGTTGGCTGTGTATAAGCGGGCACACATGGTTCAGCCAACCTACCCAACTGCCACTGATTTTGGGAGACAACTTGTCAGTGGCAACCATGATGCTGAAAGAGGCAAAACCATCTGAACTCAAACACAGCAAATACTGCCGCTGCAACAAAAGCATGTGTGCCCGAGGATGCTCCTGTGCAAGAGCCAATGTGAAGTGTGAAGTTTTTTTTACTCTTAGCATGATTGGACAATTCATCAATCACGTCCATCAGGAAGCATTCGCGCCACAGCTGTAACTCGTTCTAAGAGACAAGATGGCTGATGTAAATAGCGGAGACTCAGTGATGCTTAAGGAAAATTCAATTATTTCACTTGAAAAAAAAATAAAAAATGTTCTCATCGGTAGACTGTGGAGAAGAAAAGGGTGAAGGAGTTGGGACCCGACTGTCCGGACTTAAACATTTCGCAGCAGGCTACTGATCGTGGGAGGACATACACAGGAGCTTCACCTCGAATGTTTATGCTAAACGGAACTGGCTAGCTGGATGTGCAGTATGTGCACTCTCACATTCTCACTCTCTCTCAAACACACAGAGAGAGAATGTTAACTTGTGTATAATTCCTATTTTTATTGACGTATTAGCACTTTTAAACTTGCTGGATTTTACAAGGCAAATAAATTAAGTTAAAACTTAGTTCCATGGCCCCATTTGTCTTGGTAAGGAAATGTTCTATTTTGTCAGAATGCACCAGAATGCTTAGTTTGTATGTGAAAATCACAAAAAATAGTTTACAGGGGGAGGATGCCCCCAGACCCCCCTACAGTGCTTTGATTAACAAACTTTGCGTCCCCCTTAACATAAAATTCACCAGCCGCCACTGTCTGTTACTGTTGCAGATCTGATATTAAGGCTGGGTGACAGTGTCCGGTAGAGTTACTGTGAAAAGTAATTAGTTAGGTTACTACGTTACTGTGCCAGTTTCTCCTGCCACTGACGATACACCACACTAGCACATCACACCATCATTCAGGACAAAGACCACATGGTAGCCAGGTAGCATGCTATGGGTAGTTTAGTGGGTGCACACACAGAGCTACATTAACACCCAAGTTCCCTGTGCTATTTATTCCCATAAAGTTTCTGGAATCATAGACAAACACTTATGTTTTTGGGGGTATCTTTTTATTGAAAATTGTAAAATCATGAGTCCTGTTTTCTTACCACAGAGTTTCCTGGTGCTGGGCTGTAACAAAGGACCCGAGCCTTGTTTCAGGCTGTCTTTTATAGTGCCTGAGTAATCAGTAAGGAGCATGCTCAGTTCATCTTACTGAGACATACCAACTGTGGGGCTGAAATCAGTTTGTTGAGCTATTTCTGGATTGAGTATTTGAGTGAATGTGTTCAGGACCGCTGTTATGTGTGGTAAATATCTGTAGATGGATTTGAGAATGATAATGCATATGAAAAATGACCTGTGGGGTTAAATGATTATTTGATTGATTCCAATTAAAGTGGAGAGGTCCAGAGGGAGGGGCCAAGCCTTTAAATGGAGGGTTTCTACGTACACTGCCCAGGGAGTCAGAGAAGGCCCTTCTCAGAAGGCCCTTCTCAGAAGGGCTGTGGTGCTGTGTAGACCTGACAGTGTTTAGCTTTTATTAGGGTTCAAGCAGCGAAGCTGCGAGAAGCCCTATAGGGATTGTATGATTTTAGGGTCTTCCGCCATGGGAGTCTATGGCAGCCCATAGAACCGTATGGTAAAAAGTTGTGTAATTTGGCACATAGCTTAAGGCCAGTCTCAATATTTCTTTGACTGGGTTACATGTAAGCACTAAGTACGGTCTAGCGCCACCAACTGGTCAAAGTTTGAAGTACATTTGTGCATGTAACTTTTGAACCGTATGTCCGATTTTTGGAAACAAGGTATCGTCGGAATCCTTGGAAAATGACGATTGCAACGCACCCTATGACGTCATAATGCGTCATGATAGATTTTTTGCAATTTACGATTTTGTTGAAAGCGAAACTAAATTTTCAGCAGTCACAAATTTTGTCCGATTCTCACGGAAATTGGCACAGAGTGTCTTCTGACCAATGTGCACAAAAGTTACTATCAGGCGTCTTCACCTTCGAAACCGTTTGGCCGCTATAGCCAATCAAAATTGGCGCTGAAGGCAGTGTTTTACATTTGAGCTCATATCTCGACAATGCCTTGATGCAATGAAACCAAATTTGGTAGCACACTTCCAGACACTGTCCCAAGTGCACGAACAAGTCATGTGGCCACTGGGGGGCGTTATAATTGGCAAAACATTGTTTTTGCTCATATCTCTTGATGTGTTTTTATTTGAAATGAAATTGTTATATCCACAGATACCGTGGGTTGCCCCAGTGACAGTTGATGCCAACTTTTTGTGTTAGCCAATCGCAGTCGGCGGCAAAGACATCAAACAGGAAGTTTGCTTATATTTCGGTGACGTTTTGACTTTCGAAGACTAAACTTGGTCAGACGCTTCGACACTCCCTTAAAAGTGCGCAATAAAAATTTGGTGTCATTTGGCCACTAGAGGGCGATTTAATTGGCATCATTGCGTTTTTGTCTATAACTTTTGACCTGTATGCCTGATATTCACAAACCTGGTACTGTTGGACTCCTTGGATCATGCCGAGATTAGCAATACCTGTGATGTTAATTTCGCCCCATTGGATTGTCTGCCATATTGGATTGTATTGAAAGCGAAACAAAATTTTCAGCGCTCGCAAAATTTGTCCAATTCTCACCAAAAATCAGCACAGACCGTCTTCTGACCAATGCATACAAAACTTATTATCAGGCATCTTCAGCTTCAAAACCGTTTGGCCGCTATATCAAATCAGAAACAGCGGCGAAGGCTGCAAACAGGATACAAGGTCATACCTCGGGAACGGTGTGACGTATCAAAATTAAATTTGGAAGTATGTTTCCAGACCCTGTCCCAAGTAGACATATCAAATTTGGTATCATTCGGCCAAATTAGCAAAAGACTTTTGCTAATTTGCAATTAGCAAAAGTCTCCTTTTGGCTCCAAATGGTGTATCGTTCGGCCACTAGGGGGACTATTTACTTAGAAAACATCGCGTTTTTGTGCAACTCTATCCCAAACGAACTGCTTGAACCCTTCATTGCTGCTTGCAGCTATATTTGTATTATTTGTTTTGCTCACATTTCCATGGACGGTATCCAGTGGGCAATAAACCACTTCCTCTTTGGCATCAAATGAACTCTGTGTTGCAACTTTTTTTGATATATTTAAGGTTCAACTACCTTTTTTCTAGTCAGCCTACTGGCATACTACCCTCACTCTAGGTCTGAGTGTGACAGTTACTATCAATTAAAAGTACAATATTTTCTGGACTATAGAGCACACCTGTATATGGGCTGCATCTGCTCTATTTTTTAAAAAAATGTAAAAATGTAAAAAAAAAAAAAAGATATACAAGCCGCAGATATCTATGTTGAAAAAATTGATATTTACTGCATGTACAGAACGATTTTGTACTGTAACTGTACATGTATGTACCTGAACAGATTCTTTCCGAACAGTGCCTTTTAACACGGCAGCAACTTTGCTGATTAAAACGGAACAGATAACCAGTATTTATTTACCCTCATTTCTCCTGCGTTTCAAACCACAAGTCACTTTAATCATCTTGGCTGAAACCCATGAAGTCGTCTTCTTCAGTGTCGGAGCTGAACAGACTTAGAAGCGCTTCGTCACATCTGTCTCAATCAGTCCATTCTTTGGCATGTGAAAAGCATCCTTTTCTGATGTATGTCAGTGGATCCTAACAGCGTGGAGTGCTGTGGAAGAATCCACCATTACCAACGGGTTCAGAAAGGCTGGACTGCTACGCCAAGAGAGCGGCGCACCTTCAGAACCAACTTCACCGGAGGATGACAGTGACACGGAGAGCGAGACTGATGGAGACAGATGTGACATAGCGCTTCTGAGTCTGTTCAACTCCGACACTGAAGAAGACGACTTCATGATAAAGGGGCGAGGATTTGAAAATAAGTACCAGTTAGTAATTTGTCGTATGTGTTCTATCTGCTTTTTATCTGCTCTATCTGCTATTCTTCTTTGCATTGATTTTTCGTCTATCTTATTTTTGATTCTACTTCCGGTTAGCGTGACCCTAGCGCCCCCTAGTGGTGAAAGAAAAATCCACAGAATAGCCGCACCTTTGTATAAGCCGCATGGTTCAAAACCTAGGAAAAAAGTAGCGGTTTATAGTAGGGATGAGCGAGTACAGCATTATCTGTATCTGTATCTGTATCTGTTAACCATATGAATTATCTGTATCTGTATCTGTACTCGGAGTGGGCGGGGCCTGACCCGGAAGTGGGCGGGATTTAACCCGGAAGTGGGTCTGGTTGTCTTGAAATGAGCAGGTTTTAACTGGTATGTTATTTTAAGCATGCAATTGATATGGGCTGATCAGAAATAGTTATTTATTGCTGATTAGAAAACTGTTTACAGGACAGCATCAGCATTGAGCTTCAGAGATCAATGGTTTTGATCACGATAGCAAACAAACTATTTACAGAACAAGTTTTGCAACAATGCGGTTGCAATTATCAAGTAAAATGTAATGAACAAGAGTTTTCATGGTCAACAATAACTTTCTTATTTTAACTTTAATTTTTTTTATGATCAGTGTGATCTTTTTTTTATATATATATATTTTTTTGGTTTTTTTTGTTTTCTTTTTTTCCCACACCAGGTGTGTGTGTGTGTGTGTGTAGCTTGATTTCCAATACTTATACCACTACTAGCTTTGTTTTTTCACGAAATACAGCAAGAAAGTGTTAGAGCCAGGCAGCCAGATGACGGTTAAAAAAGAAAAAGAAAAAAAAAATCTCCGACAGGCAGAGACGCAACGCGAGTCGGCACCACGTCTGAACGAAGTACCAGAACTCTACTAGTTCATAAGTAAGTACCAACCTAAGTAATATAACCTGAAGCTGAAGAAAGAAACCCTAAACTTTAACGGAAAACGTCCCGCGAACCCGAGTGACTGAGGGAGAGACAGAAAGCTGTTCTGTGTGTGAGTGATCAGAGCGGACACAGCAACATATCTGCGAGTGTGTAGGGGAGGGGCTGTAGTCTATCACAGAACGCAGACACAGTCAGCTACCCAATGAGGATTTTTATTTAATCCGAGCACAGATATTGACTCGTATTACTCGTATAATACTCGTACTCGGCAAAAGTGCTTTATCCGTACCGGATACTCGTTTCAGCCGAGTATCCGGCTCAACTCTAGTTTATAGTCCAGAAAATACGGTGATCTGTTACGTTGCAGCGTTACCTATGAATAAAAGTAACGCGTCAGAGTACTCATGCGTTATCAAACATTAAAAACCGTTTGCAGAGCCTCTCACATGCTGCAACTCAGCGACACAGACACACAGCCTCCTTTAAATGCACAGAGAAGTCCTGACAATGAATAACGTCAGTCATCCAACTAAATTAACTCTGCAGGATAACAATACCAGGACAGACAGTCAGCAATATGCCACATAGCATTTTATTTTTTGATCACTTAGAACATATGATCAAAATTCAGGAGTTTCATTTTGTTTGGTACTCATATACACCTACCCAGCCCAGGTAGCCTATATATGAGCACCTAACTAGATTAGGAAATTCCTGAATTTGTTTTAACCTGAATGCAGTTATGAAAGTGCATTTAAATGGGCTTAAGTAAACACAATCTGAGGTAAACAGGTAGCAGATTCAGATCCATTTAGAAATGAACGACCAGTCAACGATCTAACAGAAATTTTAATCACCAAGTGAATTTAATGTATTTGATGTAAAACTTTATTGTTCCTCAAAATGAAGACAAATACAAACTCATTTAAATAACTGAATAATGTTGAGCTTCATTCCTGGTCAACAAACACATAGATGAGGACACATTTAAAACCTCAACACATCTGATTGATCATCAATCATTTCATCTTTTATTCTTTACTCAGATTGGTGAGCTGCAGTTTGTCAGAGATCAGCTGTGATTCTCTGGTCTCAGCTCTGAAGTCCAACCCCTCCCATCTGAAACATCTGGACCTGAGTAACAACAACCTGAAGGATTCAGGAGTGAAGCAGCTGTGTGGTTTTCTGGAGAGTCCAGACTGTAGACTGGAGAAACTGGAGTGAGTTCACTGTCTGTTACTTTTGTAGATCTGATATTAAGGCTGGGTGACATGGACCAAAAGTCATATCTTGATATATTTAGGCTGAATATCGATGTACAATATATAAGAATAACAAAAACCTTAATTAGTCCCACAATAGGGAAATTACAGTTTACAACAGCTTACAGAAAAGGCAGAATAAAAAATAAGAGCAAAAAGAGTAGCTATAAAAGATAAAGTAGAAAATTCCTGCAGAAAGTTTGACTGTGCCGATGATGCTGCCGTCCAGTTTCAAGTGTGCGTGGTAAATCATTCAGTCAAGGAAAAACATCAAACTATATCACACTACTCAACCTGGCAACAAAGTGACTGAATGGGTGTGAGTTTGATGTCATGCATGTTGGAGGGTACAACAAACCAAAGGAGCAGGATGACGAGGATGCAGTAGGCCTGGCTGAGAGAGAGACACTGAGAAGGACTGTCCTTTATGCCCTTCTACAAACAGAGCCGACAAGGGCGGGTACATGCAGCAGACCCCTCCCAGCTCCACCTGAAAGCCAGCATCAAATAAAGAAGAGAGTGGGAGTGATCGTCACATCCCCACCTTTAAGAGGGCTGTCCTCACTAGGATCCCCAGACTTCAAACAGCACCGTGCATCTAATAGATAGCTTCACAATACCCACAAAATACATTCTGTTGAACAAGTAAAATCAAATGGCTTCTACTGAAAGAAGGAGCAAATCATAATGACTGATCATTAATCAGAATCATTTTAATAATAAAAGTCATTACTGCTATCTGAGCAATAGTTGAACAGTTTATGGCACAGTCTTACATTTAGAAAAACATCAATATTAAAGTTAACACGTCCAGGCTGTAACAAGGAATCAGTGATGAAGTGAAGACCTTCAAATTGTCCTGTTAGTCCAGCTCTTCGTCTCATGTTGGACGTCACTGCAGTCTGTCTGGATCAGCTTATGAGTGTTCACCAGCTCATCTTTTATTCAATTAAAACCATCTTATTATATTAAATGACTCCAATTATATATATACCCAGAGGAAAAGAAAATTCAAAAAGAGATCTCAAAAATGTTTCATTTACTTCTCCTAGACAACTATGAGATCTGTGTGACAGCAAACTGAGACTAAGGGTTATTTCTCCTGTGTCTCATCTTTTTCTCTGGAGCAATAAGATGCACTAAATCTCAATTTAGTCTCCTCTTAAGTTTCAGATGAGATCTCAACAAGCTCTAATATAATTCTCAGAGTTTCTCAACTTTTATGTCTCTTTGTGATATCATGCAGAGAAATCAGAGAGCTCTCTCTATAAACTCAAACTATTCTCATTCTAGCTTCAGTTTATCCATCTCATACTAAGCTCAGACAGAGCTCTCCACAAGCACTCATTGATTTCTCAGACTAACATCAATGTTTTGGATGTTGACTTTATATGTAATCCACATGATTTTTTTTTAAATGATATAAAACTGTACTGTAATCAGAATGATTTAAAATATATGATTGTAGGTTGCAAAGACCTTCTGCTTTTATATTAATTATATTTTCTATGAATCATTTTAAGTATTCCAATGCACATAATTAATTTTCATTTTCATGAACCACATAAAACATAAAATAAAATCAACAGTAATTTATTGGTAATTTGAGAGCAATATTTCAACAAGTCCAATATCAGAATATAGTCAAAATAGTTTTTGTACCAAACATTTAAGTCTGTTAAGTCTGCTGTTTTGAATTTGAATAAAGAGATTGCTTTATTCATTCCAAAAGGGAAATCAATTTGTCTGTCAGCTCATTTGCTACACTGAAAAAACGAACTTTTAGGTCTAGTAATACAGTATATATCAAGAAAACAGTCATAATATCTACATTATAATATTAAGTTTCAGTGACAACATAATTAAATTGTGAATATATACATATTTTTTCCATGTAATAAATGTACTGCAAGATAAGAGTACGATTTGTCATACATTTTCTAGTAATATTTACTCATTTCATAGTCCTTGCGCATAAACCTAAAAATATGAAATACATTTTACTCGAAAATGCAGCCCGCTTGATATCTGCGCATGCGCAATGAACAACGGGCTGCGCATGCTCCTGGGACCAGTTACCGCCAGCAGAGATCCAACAGATCACCGTCATCTGAATGCATCGTTTGAATTTACTGCACAACATTTCTTCACCGTGCTAAGAGGTGAGTTTAAGATACGTCCATTTATGTTTGCTGTAGTAAGACGTTAATATTAGTTGTTTTATTTCATCCTATTTGACTTTTTCGCTTTACCCCACCCCATACCCCACTGTGAACTTAAGGACGGTTGGCGGCAGTCGCTTGTCACCTGTATGATTAAGTACGGATATTAATGTATTAATGTCTTGATAAATGTTTTATGTCGATAATTACTTATGACTTGCTGTAGACTTGTAATAGCGTGCAAAACTCTTCGGAGTTTGCTTCGTTGTGTATATCAGTTCGGTAACGTTATGTGTGCGCTGAACCGCAAAATGGCGGCTAGCATTAGCAGCATTAGCAGCAGGGTGAGTAACGGAGTGACGTTACCGAACTCCTTACTTTTACAGCCTCGGTCGTTTTTACCGATTCACTTTAGATGTGTGTAGTACCGTGGCGGCGGGGGGGGGGGGGGGGGGGGGGACGGTGACCGTCACCGTGACCGTCAGCGTCAGATGCAGAGGGGGAGAGCGACTGAGAGAGATTAGGGTGTAGAGCAGGGGGCTTAAACGTTTAACAGCAGGTAGATATATATCTATATATATATATATAGATATATATATCTATATATAGATATATATAGATATATATATACTACCCAGTATGGGTACCTTATTATTGTTTGTAAAAGAAAATACATACGAGAAGAGAGGAAAAAGGATACGTCTGCACACTGTTCCATATGCTCCCAAAAAAATGTTTTTATCATTGTATTTTTTTGTGATCCCCCCCGATTGTAATTGTTGTTTGCCACTTTGAAGTGTTCTCACTTTTCTGGTTACTATACCTGCCCACTTCCTTGCTGTATTCATACCCCGCCCCTGACACATGTTCGTATTTTAAATACCTGACGCAGACCCTTGCGTGGGTCAAGCGTTGTGCGTCTAGTGGGTCTGCGCACGTGCACACACATACACGCGATCAAAAGGTTTAGGTCATTGTTTTAATATGACACTTTTTTGTTCTTTTACAGGGTTACTGTAAGGAGGAGCCAGTGCTGTGGACAGCGTCACCTTTAGGAGGAGCCAGTGCTGGACAGTTAGTTTCTCTATTGTTAAGTATTTTTATTTAGAAATGATGGAGACTTGAACAGGTCCAAGATTGACTGAACAATGCAATGAGATGGTCATGCAAAAGTTGCAATTTCAAGACATCAACACGTTTAGAGCTCTTAAAGCATTATAGATTGAAACATTTGCACACTCGGTCACTTCCCTGTTTGTCTTGTTTGTAATTTGTGTGGTTTTCACACAGAGAAACAATATTTTGAACACCTTGGGACTCATTTGAAAAAACACAAAACTATCCAGTGTGTTTTTAAAGGGTGTGACTATAGCACTTATATATATATATACACTATATTACCAAAAGTATTCGCTCACCCATTCAAATGATCAGAATCAGGTGTTCTAATCACTTGGCCTGGCCCCAGGTGTATAAATTCAAGCACTCAGGCATGCAGACTGTGAAACAAGACATTTGTGAAAGAATGGGCCGCTCTCAGGAGCTCAGTGAATTCCAGCGTGGAACTGTCATAGGATGCCACTTGTGCAACAAATCCAGTCGTGAAATTTCCTCGCTCCTAAATATTCCACAGTCAACTGTCAGCTCTATTATAACAAAATGGAAGCGTTTGGGAACAACAGCAACTCAGCCACGAAGTGGTAGGCCACGTAAAGTGACGGAGAGGGGTCAGCGGATGCTGAAGCGCATAGTGCAAAGAGGTCGCCGACTTTCTGCACAGTCAATTGCTACAGAGCTACAAACTTCATGTGACCTTCAGATTAGCCCAAGTACAGTACGCAGAGAGCTTCATGGAATGGGTTTCCATGGCCGAGCAGCTGCAGCCAAGCCACACATCACCAAGTGCAATGCAAGGCGTCGGATGCAATGGTGTAAAGCACGCCGCCACTGGCCTCTAGAGCAGTGGAGACGCGTTCTCTGGAGTGATGAATCACGCTTTTCCATCTGGCAATCTGATGGACGAGTCTGGGTTTGGAGGTTGCCAGGAGAACGGTACATTTCAGATTGCATTGTGCCAACTGTGAAATTTGGTGGAGGAGGAATTATGGTATGGGGTTGTTTTTCAGGAGCTGGGCTTGGCCCCTTAGTTCCAGTGAAAGGAACATTGAATGCTTCAGGATACCAAAACATTTTGGACAATTCCATGCTCCCAACCTTGTGGGAACAGTTTGGAGCGGGCCCCTTCCTCTTCCAACATGACTGTGCACCAGTGCACAAAGCAAGGTCCATAAAGACGTGGATGACAGAGTCTGGTGTGGATGAACTTGACTGGCCTGCACAGAGTCCTGACCTGAACCCGATAGAACACCTTTGGGATGAATTAGAGCGGAGACTGAGAGCCAGGCCTTCTCGACCAACATCAGTGTGTGACCTCACCAATGCGCTTTTGGAAGAATGGTCAAAAATTCCTATAAACACTCTCCTCAACCTTGTGGACAGTCTTCCCAGAAGAGTTGAAGCTGTAATAGCTGCAAAAGGTGGACCGACATCATATTGAATTCTATGAGTTAGGAATGGGATGGCACTTCAGTTCATAGAATGAGTAAAGGCAGGTGAGCGAATACTTTTGGTAATATAGTGTATATATACAACCTTTGCACTGCGCTACACTTTTGAGGCATTTCAGAAACTTTTCCTTGAATTGGATGGGATTAAGCTCTCCCCAAAAGTGCACACTTTGAAGGTTAGGTTGCTGTCTTGAATGGTGCACACACATGCCCACCCATTCATCTGTTCCCTTTTCTGTACTTGTCATGTTGGCTTTCTGAAATGTGTTGAGGCACTTGTTTGCATTTGCTTCTCAAGTTAAGATGTGATGGAAAAAATGCGTCATTGGTGACAATTTTGTGATTGCGCAGTTCGAATGCATCAGTGTTTTAGTGTGCTTTTTATAAAGACTTTTACTTAAAGCACTATTCCAGATGTTATCAAAATTCAGTGCTTGTCTTTATGTAAGTTCTTTTGATTTCATACTTGCTTTGGTGACGTGAGCATCTATCACCCATACCAATAAAGCTTTTTGAAGGCTAAGCAAATAAGTGAACTTTGCGTTGGGATCTTTGTCAAATTATTTCAAACGTGAAGACTAACCAAAAACCTAATAAAGGTTGGGGTTATTAAAATAAAAGATTTACTCAGTATTAGGATGAGAGTAACTTGATTACTGTAACTAAATAGAACTAAACTCAAATATGTAGAGTTACTTAATATCTTCAAAAATGTTAGATTTAGTGGCAAGTATATTTTACTTGATACTGGTGAGTGAATTATACTTGATATTACAGCAGTAAAATTTACTTAGTGTGAGTGCAAATAGTTACGAGGATTTTATTAAGTAAATCTTACAAGTTATTTTTTTCAGTGTATAGAATTATAGCTTGTGTGTGTGGGTGTGCGCGCGCGTGTGTGTGTGCGCGTGCGTGTGTGTATGCGTGTGCGTGCTTGCCATATTGCTCCACAGTAGCTCCAGTATTGCTCATTTTCTTCTCCAAGGAGAAATAAAGGAGCCATTAAAAACACTGAATTGAGATTAGCAAGATATCTCCCTGAACTCTCAAGTATGACTCCCCTAATTACTGTGTCTCACCTATTGCTCCTAGTGAATTTTAGGAGAAACATATGAGAAACATTTTAGTCAAGATAGAAACTAAAATGAGGCTGAGATGAGAATCTCAAATTCGTCTCCAGAGCTACAGAAGAGCAAGCTCTGAGCAGTAAAATTTTCCTCTGGGTACTGTCATTGATGTTGTTACAAGCCATAAACATGGGGGGTTCTGCCTCCCTGCTGTAGTGATGTAATGGTCTGAGAGTCCCTAATGTTTTGTCAGTCTGTGTCTGTAATGCTATACTATATAAATACTTTATTTGTATAGCACCTTTCATACAGGTTAGTGTAGTTCAAAGTGCTTCACAGATAACTCAGGGCAGATAATCTTAATGCAAATAAATACACATAAATAAAAATTACAGTTTGACAATGAAATAACAATTGGGAAATATAAATAAAATAGGTAGATAAATAAGTAATAAGTGAATAAAAGATAAAAATAAAATAAAATGAGTAGATCAGGTAAAATGAGAAATGTCTATGAACCATATTTAATCAAAAGCCAGACTGAAGAGGTATGTTTTAAGTTTGCGTTTAAAGATTTTAACACTTTCAGCTCCTCTTAGGTCCTCAGGCAGACTGTTCCAGCGGTTCGGGGCATAAAAGCTAAAAGCTGCCTCACCAAAGGTTTTTGTCCTGCACTTAGGAACAACCAATAGACTCATGCCTGAAGACCTAAGGGGGCGTGCTGGTGTATACAATTTAAGCATGTTTGATAAGTAAGGCGGTGCAAGACCATGCAGTGCTTTAAAAACAAGTAAAAGAATCTTAAAATCAATACGAAAGCTGACAGGTAGCCAGTGTAATGACTTTAAAACAGGTGTAATATGTTCTCTCCTCCTGGTCCTGGTCAGCACTCGGGCTGCAGAGTTCTGAATCAACTGTAGCTGATTCAGAACATTTTTGGGTAGACCAGATAAGAGAGCGTTACAGTAGTCAAGCCTGCTTGATATGAAGGCACGCATCAGTTTTTCAGTGTCACTCAGAGAGAGAAATGGTCGCACCTTAGAAATGTTTTTAAGGTGATAGAAAGCAGATTTAGAGACAGACCTAACATGAGTTTTAAAGTTTAGCTCTGAGTCAAAGATCACACCGAGATTTCTAGCTTGTTGGCTTGAAGTAAGACCAAGGGAGTGTAATTTTGTGACCAGTTTCTCTCTCTGAGCTTTAGAACCTATGACTAAGATTTCAGTTTTGTCCTGGTTGAGCTGCAAAAAAATTTGTGACATCCAGACCTTAATGTCTAAAATACATTTAAAAAGGGAATCAACTGGTCCTGTGTCATCAGGAGACACAGCAACATACAGTTGGGTGTCATCAGCATAACTATGAAAAGAGATCCCATGTCTCCTGATGACACCACCAAGGGGTAGCATGTAAAGATTAAAAAGAAGTGGCCCTTAAATAGAACCTTGAGGGACCCCACTGGTTGTTTCGGAGGTTTTGGAGAAGTTATTACCAATTTCAACAAAGAACTTTCTGCCAGAGAGATAAGAGGAAAACCAGTTAAAAACAGTTCCTGTCAGTCCAATGTAATCCTTCAGTCTATTTAAGAGAATTTTGTGGTCAACTGTGTCAAAAGCAGCACTCAAATCAAGTAGCACCAACACTGTAGGTTTATTGCCATCCAGGTGTATCCTGATGTCATTGGTTACTTTTACTAAAGCTGTCTCTGTGCTATGATTGGCCCGGAAACCAGACTGATACATTTCCGACTTGCTGTTTGAGTTAATAAAGTTAACTAATTGAGTGTACACTAATTTTTCTAAAATTTTGCTTAAAAATGGAAGGTTGGAGATTGGCCTGTAGTTGCTTTTTTTTAAGAGAGGCTTCACAATTGCAGACAAAGCACCGCACAGTTCCTCATCTCTGCGGCTGGGGGTTTCCAGAGAGATGAGGAACTGTGCGGTGCTTTGTCTGACGGAAACCTGGCTTAATGACAACATACCGGACCATGCCTTCCAGATCGACGGCCGGCTTCTCTTCCGTGCGGACCATAACCAGCTGTCGGGGAAAGCCCGTGGGGGCGGATTATGCGTCTATGTGAATAAAGGTTGGTGCACGAACTGTACTGTGGTGAACAGCCACTGCTCCGAGGCGATAGAGCATATGACTGTGAAATGCCGGCCACACTATCTGCCACGTGAGTTTACGGTGGTGTTTGTTATGGCTGTTTACATCCCGGCCGGGTGCTAATGCTAACGATGCGCTAAAGGAGCTCCACGACAACATCAGCTCGCTCCAGAACAAGCACCCGGAGGCTTTTTACGTGATTGCGGGGGATTTCAATCACGTAAACCTGACAGACACACTGCCTAAGTTCTATCAGCATGTCACCATACCAACACGGGGAAATAACACACTGGACCGTGTTTACACCAACATAAAAGACGCATACAGAGCCGCCCCCCACCCCCACCTCGGCTTCTCCGACCACATCTCCATCATGCTGGTTCCTGCCTACCGTCCCCTGCTCAGACGCCAGACACCAACACAGAGGACCATCACCGTGTGGCCTAGTGATGCTGTCCCTGTTCTGCAGGACTGTTTCCAGCGCACAGACTGGCAGATCTTCAGAGAGGCAGCTGTTTGTGAGGGAGAGGTGGATTTAGAGGACTACACATCTGCTGTCCTCAGCTACATCTACAAGTGTACAGAGGATGTCACCACCACCAGGACAATAACATGCTACCCGAACCAGAAACCCTGGCTGAACGCGGAGGTCCGCTCTCTGCTGAAAACCAGGGATGCTGCGTTCAGGTCTGGTGACAGTCTGGCACTCAGGGCGGCTAGAAGACAGCTGACTGCAGGAGTAAAGAGGGCCAAGGCTGCATACGCCCAGAGGATCGAGGGACACTTCACATCCAGCGATCCACGGAGTATGTGGAGGGGCATAAAGTGCATCACAGACTATAACACCAGAGATGCACAATGCCCCAGGGACCCCTCTCTACCCGACGCTCTCAATAGATTCTACGCCCGCTTTGAGGACCCAGACACCCCCCCTCTCAGTACCAGACTCACCCTCCCACCAGGAGAAGAGCCCCTCAGCGTGACCCCAGCAGAAGTGAGGAGGATCCTCCAGAGGATTAACCCACGGAAAGCTGCTGGTCCCGACAACATTTCTGGGCGGGTGCTGAGGGGATGTGCACACCAGCTCACAGAGGTGCTGACGGACATCTTCAACACCTCCCTCCAACAGGCAGCGGTCCCCACCTGCCTGAAGACCGCCACCATCATCCCCATCCCAAAAACGTCCACAGTGACAGGCCTGAATGACTATCGGCCAGTAGCCCTCACCCCGATAGTCATGAAGTGCTTCGAGAGACTGGTCATGGCTCACATCAAGGACTACATCGACATCACGGTGGACCCACACCAGTACGCATACAGGAAGAACCGATCCACAGAGGATGCCATTTCTTCTGTGGTCCACACAGCCCTCACCCACTTAGAGAACAAGAACTCTTATGTTCGCATGCTCTTCGTGGATTTCACATCAGCATTCAACACCATCATACCACAGACCCTGACACAGAAACTGGCAACACTCGGACTGAGCTCCACCCTGTGCAACTGGGTCCAGGACTTCCTAACAGACAGGCCGCAGTCTGTGAGGATCCACGACGTCTCCTCCTCCTCCATCACCCTCAGCACCGGCTCCCCCCAGGGCTGTGTGCTGAGCCCCCTCCTGTTTACCCTGCTCACATACGACTGCTCAGCGATACACCTTAGCTGTCTGATTGTGAAGTTTGCGGACGACACTGCTGTGGTTGGACGTATCGTGAACAACGACGAGTCTGACTACAGGAAGGAGGTAGAACACCTGGAGGGTTGGTGCAAAGAAAACAACCTCTGCATCAACGTGAAGAAGACCAAGGAGATGATCGTGGACTTCAGGAGGAGCAGACACCTCCCCCCTCCCCTGCACATCGGAGGGACAGCGGTGGAAGTGGTCTCGTGCTACAGGTACCTGGGCGTCCACATCTCTGATGACCTCACCTGGAGCACCAACACTTCCTGCCTGATTAGGAAGGCACACCAGCGCCTCTATTTTCTCAGGAGGCTGAGGCGCGCTGGACTGGGGAGCTCAGTCCTGACATCCTTCTACAGGTGTGTGGTGGAGAGCGTCCTGTGCTCCTGCATCACTGTGTGGCACGGCAGCTGCTCTGCAGCAGAGAAGAAGGCTCTGCAGAGGGTGGTGAAAGCTGCACAGAGGACTGTGGGACACAGTCTACCCACCACCACGGACATCTACACCTCCAGATGCAGGAAAAGGGCCACCTGCATCAGGAAAGACCCCACCCACCCCGCACACACACTGTTTGTCCCCCTCCCCTCAGGCAGGAGGCTACGGAGCATTAAAAGCAGGACCACCAGACTGAGGAACAGCTTCTTCCCGGAGGCTGTGAGACTGTCAAACGCTGGAGGATCTTCGTAGCCCCCCCCCCCCCCAGGAGTGAACAATAGCCACCCCCATGGACAGACTGCATTTGCACTGCACTGTCACTTTAACTGCATTTGCACACTACCTCAATTGCACAGGACCATCACAGTCAATTTCATAGTTTTTATTTATACAGTTATACAGTTTGTACAGCTAATTTTATTCTCTATATTTATACTTTTTTTATATTTATACGTGTCTTTTCTTACTATGGCTTGAAACGGGACCAGAGAAACCATTTTCGTTCCTTCATATGTACCAACATGTGTGAGATGACAATAAAGAATCCTTGAATCCTTAAAAGCTGTGGGGAAGAAGCCTCGTTGCATTGAAAGATTAAAAATTAAAAGGAGCTCATCCGATACTGAATTATAAACATCCTTAAAGAAGGAGGTTGGGATTGGGTTAAGGGTACAAGTGGATGGTTTCAGGGTTGTTACCACTTTCCTAAGCATTTCAGCATCAACCAGGCTAAAACTGTCCAGCAGGGCTTCACACTGCATGCTAGGTGTTTCTTCAGTTGTATTGACATATAGTAGTTGACTGATATTGGATCTGATATTAGCTGTCTTTTCTTTGAAGTGGTCCGCAAATTCATCACATTTACAAGCAACAAGATAGTTGCTATGGGTTGTAACAGGGTTAATGAGGTGATCAATTGTGTTAAAAAGCACTCTGGGATTGTTTATGTTAGAATTTATGAGGTTAGAGAAATAAAATTGCCTGGGGGTCCGAATTGCTTTACTGTAAATTTTTAATTTGTCTACTAAAATCTCTTTGTGCACATGTAATTTTGTTTTGCGCCATCTGCGCTCAGCAGTCCGACAGTCCCTCTTTAATTTGGTAGTTTCATGATTTTTCCATGGCGTGTTCTTTTCCCTAGCCGTTTTTCTAATTTTGAGAGGTGCAACAGCATCAAGGGCCGTAGCTAACTTATTGTTAAAAGCATCAAGGAGACTGTCAATTGAGGATGTAGTAGACGTAGTCAGGTTGGCAATATGTGCTAGGAATTTTGAGGTCACTTCTGGGTTAAGACAGCGCTTTTTTACCAGCTGCTGTGTAGCAGTTGGTGGTGTACAATGAGAGATGCTAAAAAATACACAGTGGTGGTCTGAGAGAGCCAAGTCGACAATAGAAGAGACATTGATATTTAGACCATAAGAAATTACCAGGTCTAAAGTGTGACCTAGATTATGAGTTGGCTCATTAACGTGCTGATTAAAATCCATACAATCTAGTAAATCTAAAAATTCCTTCACTTTGTTATCTGTCTTATTATCAACATGAATATTAAAATCACCGATTAAAACGGAGCTGTCATATTTAGCATGAATGCATGTCAGCAACTCAGAGAACTCAACCAAAAAAGTAGAGAGACAGAGTTTTGGTGGTCTGTAAATTGTTACAGATAACAGTTGTGGCTGACAATTCAAGATTAATGCATTGTACTCAAACGAAGAAAACACTCCAAGGTTAATGTCTTTCCCCTTTAAAGTTTTGGTAAGTATTGCAGCTGTTCCCCCACCTTTCCTACCTTCTCTACAGGAGTGGGAGAAGACATAATTTGCAGGACAGGCTTCAATCAGTGTTGTTGGTGCATCCACACCCAACCAGGTTTCAGTGAGAAACAGACAGTCTAGCTTATGGTCAGCAATAAGGTCATTTATACAGAACGATTTGCTAGATAATGCCCTTATGTTAAAAACAGCCATATTTAATGTTGATGGCACTTGAGCTATGCTTTTACCAGCAGTTTCAAGAGGTTGTGTTTTTATGTGTACAAGATTTTTCATGACAGTGCCCTTCGGTCTATTGTTCAGACGAGGCAGGCGAGCATTTGGTCTGGTAATAACTTTAACACTAGAATATACATCACCTGGATTAAAATAAAAATCTTTAAAATAATGAAAACTCTCGGGAGATGAACCAAAGCCCACGGAGGCACTACACATAGACCCTAGTCCATCCCCCGAGAGTCCATACCTGTCCATGCCCACCTTCTGGGTGATTAGTCATTCACCTGGAGAAGCTGAGAGGCTGTGGACGATGTTTGCAGTTAACATCCGTGAGCCCAGGCGACTTGGGTGTAGTCCATCTTTTCTAAAATAAGAGGAACGCTCCCAGAAGAGATTAAAATTGTCAATGTAAAATAGTCCGTGTGTGGAGCAGCGTGAGTGGAGCCATGTGTGCAAGCTGAGAAGTCTGGAGAAACGGCCCATCCCACGGCCCAGTGTAGGAATGGGACCGGAGATGAAGAAACTTTTCCCGGGATGACCTTTCAGCAAGTCGAAGAGACAGCAGAAATCTTGTTTCAGCAGTTCCGACTGCTGGCGACTGATGTCGTTTGTACCAACATGAATCACAACCTTGGTTGCTGTAGGGTGGTTTTCCAAAAGGCCGGGGATTTTTTCAGCCAGGTCGTTCACAGTAGCTCCAGGAAAGCACAAGGTGATGGCCAATGATTAGCATCGTCGGCGCAGGGGATTCCGACGGAGGAATTTCAGTAAGAGAAGCGCTCCTGGTCTGCAGAGCGGTGGTGACCTCAGGTTCTGGCCCCCTACAGCACTGCAGTAATGGTGTGAGGGGTTCTAATGTTTTGGCAGATCGTCTCCCTCTGTCTCCTTCAGCCTTCTGTGTGCACCTGTGCTGTGTCTGCTCGTCAGGGCCCGTTGCCATGACTACGTGAGGCGCGCATGATATTCTGTATGTTATACTCCCCTCTCTCCTGCACCCTAGGATTTGCCCTCAGAACAAATGCTTATACAGTGGTATGAAAAAGTTTGGGCACCCCTCTAAGATTTCATAATAATTTGCTCTAACTTTATAAAAGACGATCACAGCAACAAGATTTTATTTCTGACAGAGATGTAGACATTTAAGTGTTTTCCAGACCAAAATTCTTAGAGTATCATTACAAAGTTTTATTATAATAAATTAAAATGTAAAAAATGGTATGTGCAAAAGTTTGGGCACCCTTTTAATCACAATGATTTCAAGACAGGTAAAACCAATCATGAAAAAGGCTATTTAACAGAGGCAATTGCTGGCTGTGCTTGTCCTAGGCTCCTGGCAACATGGGGGCATCGAAACAACTCTCCACTGACCAAGAAACTAAGATAATTCATTATCATGAATTAGGAGAAGGGTACAAGAAATTATTAAGGTTTGGGATGTCTATTTCCACAGTCAGAAATGTGGTGCAGAAATGGAAGGCCAGGAGAACAGTCATTGTGAAGGAAAGATGTGGTAGGCCAAAAAAATACTGGAAAGACACAGAATGGTCACAGAGAAGCCACAGACCACCTCCAGAGAACTACAAGAACATCTGGATACTGATGGTGAAGTTGTTCATCGTTCCACAATCCAGCGCACTTTGCACCGGGAAAAGCTCTGGAAGGCTGATGCGCAAAAAGCCTTTCCTGAGTGTTCATCACAAGAAGAGTCGCATGAGGTATGCAAAAGCACATCTGGACAAGCCAGGAGCATTTTGGAAAAAAAATACTGTGGTCAGATGAGACTAAAATGGAGTTATGTGGTCAGAACAAGAGGAGGTATGCATGGTGAAAAAAACACACTGAATTCCATGAGAAGAACTTATTGCCTACTATGAAATATGGTGGAGGGTCCATCATGTTATGGGGCTGTGTGGCTAGCACAGGGACAGGAAACCTTGTTAAAGTTGAGGGCCACATGAATTCCTCTCAGTATCAGCAGATTCTTGACAAGAATGTTCAAGAATCTGTCACAAAGTTGAAGCTGGATTTTTCAGCAGGACAATGATCCCAAGCACTGTTCAAAATCCACCAAGGAATTCATGCAGAAGCACAAGTACAATCTTCTGGAATGGCCATCCCAGTCCCCAGACCTTAACATCATTGAAAATGTGTGGATTGATTTGAAGCAGGCTGTTTACGCACGGAAGCCAAGAACCCTGACTGAACTGGAGGCGTTTTGTTTGGAGGAATGGGCCAAAGTACCACCTGCCAGACTTCAGGGACTTGTCAGTGGCTATAGGAGGCATCTACAGGCTGTTCTTGCAGCAAAAGGAGGGTCTATTAAATATTAATGGAATTATTTCTTTGGGGTACCCAAATTTATGCACATGCCTATTTTTGTTAAATATTCATAAAAGTGTTTCTGTTGGACCAATGAAAATAATTTCGCTACTGAGATGTTTCTGTTTCCATAAGGTATAACATTTGTTAAAATAAAGTTGCTGCTTCAAAAGCTCAGCAAGTGACAAACTGATGCAATGATTTTCCTAAGGGGAGCCCAAACTTTTTCATACCACTGTATCTCAAAAACTACAAGTCCTATGGAGAAAACCAACACATTATCAGCGTCAGCCGTCTTTCCTCTACAACTGAGTGCTGTTCCCACGCGTGTACTGCCAAAATTTGGTGGTAGTGGATGGTAGTGTGGCCTCATGCTAACTGCTAACAGTTCAATGTCCTTGCTCCACAGTTGTGCTTTAACAGAGCAGTGTGTAGGTTTCCACCACCTCTCGTTCATGAACACAGCCAGGCCTCCTCCTTTCTCCTTACCGCTGTCAGCTGTTCTGTCCACCCTCAGAACGTGAAAGTTGTCCATCATAACGGTGGCGTCCAGGATGCTCGGTGTAAGCCAGGTCTCCATCAACAGAAGGACGCTGCTCTCTCTGTACTCCTGTTGGTGTTGTGTCCATCTTGTTGGGTAGAGATCTCACGTTTCCATGGTGACGGAAGAAAGAACAGGTCTGAAGAGTCTCTTCTTTAAGCAGCGTTGTTTTCCTGCACGGCGTCCACAATCGATAAGACAATGAACATTTACATTAAAGGGGAACTACTGTTTTCTTACAACCTGGACGTTATTTCTAGCATAAAATATCATCGTTTACTCACTAATATCACTTTCATTTGCACTTGTTCAGAAGATCTTTAGATCAGCGTGTAGCGGGCGCCCAGGCACCGAGACGCAGCCTCTAAATAACATTATCTGCCGTGAAACTCCTTCATTTCACCAATATTTAGTTATGATAGGCCAGTGCTATTCCCCGTTGAGTCCAGAGTTACCTGTTATCATTCCCCGGATGGTGTCTTCTGACCTTGACCATGTCGTCTCTGAAACCACCGCAGTGAAGTTAGTTTGAAGATCCGACAGACCTTGGCTCTGGGTGAACCTCTTTTGCTAGGGTACAGTATCTCCGTGTGTTTACTGTGTAGTCTGCAGTAAGAGTACACTTGAAATGTTGGAGTGGCTTGCTCGGAGTCGCACCGTACCCATAGCGAAAAAGAGATTTACCGAATGTCTGTGGAATATCCAACTCAAAACTAACTTCACTGCGGTGCGGTCGCTGTTGGCAGCAGCATCATTGGCAAATTTCTGCAGGAACTTTGTAGTTTAATTTTGTAACACACTGGGATATTGGATGATGAGGATTAGCAACGGTACTAACATTTCTGACACATTAAACTGATCAAATTATTACAGAAGACCTGCACCGCAGATTTTGAAATGATGCCGTTTCAGTTTATTTTCTTTAGGTATCCAAAATCTACAGGAAAATAAATAATAAATAATATTAAACTGGGAACATACCTCTTTTTTATTTTCCTCCATTCCTCTTCTCATCTCTCAGCTCCTGCTCCTCTCCAGCTCAAACCGGTTCTTATCGTGGGCTTAAGTAGGTTTAACCAATGACAGTGTAGGAAGGAACACACGTTGAGGGCTGGCCAATGAGAGCAACACTCTGCTCACGGTCCCACGTGACCAGTGGAAACACCCAGACCCATTAATAATAATAATAATACATTTTATTTAAAAGCGCTTTTCAAGGTACTCAAAGACACTTTACATAAAAAGAACAAAACAATGTGAAATATAACATTAAAAACACAACAGACTGAGCTAAACATTAAAAGCAGTTTTAAAAAGTTTTTGTAAGAGATTTGAAGGTAGGAAGGTCGGTACAGTGGCTGATGTGTTTGGGGAGAGAGTTCAAGAGGGAGGGGGCAGCTGCAGAGAAGGCTCTGTCGCCCCCCCTTGAGTGATGGAGTAAGGAGGTTTGCGTCACATGAACAGAGGCTGTGGGATGGATTGTGGTGATGGAGCAGGTCAGTGAGATAGGAAGGGGCCTGGTTATGGAGGGCTTTGAAGTGAATACGCTGTGGAACTGGGAGCCAGTGGAGTTTCTGGAGGACAGGAGTGATGTGATCACGGGAGCAGGTGAGGGTGAGCAGACGTGCAGCAGAATTTTGGATGTACTGAAGCTTATTTAAAGTTTTGGATGGTGTGCCGTAGAAGATGCTGTTGCAGGAGTCAATTCTGGAAGTGATGAAGTCTGCAGAGAGGAGGATGTCATTGGTGACTTTCAGGAGGGCTGTTTCTGTGCTGTGTTGGGAACGGAAACCGGATTGAAATGGTTCAAACAGGTCATTTGAGCAGAGGTGGGCTTTGAGTTGTGTGGCGACAATACGCTCCAGTATTTTGGACAGAAAGAGGAGATTGGAGATGGGCCGGAAGTTCAACAAGATGTCAGAGTTGAGTCCAGGTTTTTTGAGGATGGGGGTGATAGCAGCCAGTTTGAGTGAACGGGGGACTGAGCCAGACCTGAAGGAGGAGCTGATGATCCAGAACACATGTAGAGGTTTTCATGCCTATCATGATTCAGGACAAGTTGTTATAAATGGTGTGGATTTGTGTTTGGAAGAATGAGAGAAAGGAGTTGCATTTGTCAGAGGTGAATGAGGTGGAGGTATTGTCGCTGGGCTTGAGGAGTTTATTTACTGTAGAAAACAGAGCCTTGGGGTTGGTGGAGCCAGAGTGAATGAGGTGAGAGTAGTAGGTGGAGTGGGCAGTACTGAGAGCATCCTTGTACTGCTGAAGGTAATCTGTATAGGCTTGTAGGTGGACAGTTAAAGCGGTTTTCTTGTGAAGTCTTTCAAGCTGTCATTTTTGTGATTTCATTTTGTGTAGTTCAGGAGTGTACCAGGGGGCAGAGTGGGTGAAGGAGACAGTTCTAGTTTTGATGGGGGCTAGCTGGTTGAGACAGGACGAGAGTGTTTCGTTGTAGAATTTGGTGAGGTCAGAGGGATTTTCAGTTAACGGAGGGGGGAGCAGATATTTTACTGGAAAGAGGCAGAAAGGGCTGAAGGGGAGATGGATTTGAGGTTTCTGAAAGATATTGTCCGTTTATCCTTAGCGGTGGGAATGGGGATGTTCATGTCCATGATGACTGCCATGTGGTCGGAGATGTTGAGGTTGAAGCTGGAGAGGTGATGTAGGGTGAGACCAGTGGAGCAGACCAGGTCCAGGATGTGACCACGGCTGTGGGTGGGAAAGTTGACGTGTTGAGTGAAGTTGAAGCAGTGTAGCAGTTCCAGGAATTCAGTGGCAGATTTTCAGTCAGTGTCAGTGTGAATGTTGAAGTCCCCTAGAAGAAGAATGGAAGGTGAGACGGCAGAAAACTGGGTGAGGAAGTTAGAACAGTCAGAGAGGAAGGAGGGGTTTGGTTTGGGAGGGCGGTAGATGATGGCAGTGACCAGAGGAGTGGGACCAGAGAGTTTGAAAGTGAGTAGTATATACAGTCAATGATTCGAACACGAAGCTGTAAGACTATACAGAGTATTTTTGTAAATAAACTGGTTAGTTTATATATGTTAGAAATGTTTAATAGCAAGTTACTGCTAACGTTAGCTTAGCTTGTTTGTTTGTTGATACAAAAGGCTCCAGCCTTCAAGGCTGATTGCAGAGAGTGGTGCCTTGCAGGCTGGTTATTAGTCTAATGATGATTTCATATTGCATGTCATTATTAGGATCATTTCTACAATCAGCCTTGAAGGCAGCTGACTGAATAATGGCTTGCAGTATGAAATCATCATTAGTTTCACCCTGGAGCCTGTGGTAGACTTGTAGTCAAGACCGCCTAAACCGAGACCAAGACACTACCAAGACCACTGAGTAAGACCAAGACCAAGACAGACCAGGTCAAGACCAAGACTAGTTCAGCTCGAGACCAAGGCCTAGACCAAATCAAAAACCTATTTTTTTTTGGCATGATAGGCTCATAGGGCCACACAGAAGAGGACTTAATTCTCAACCATTATACATACCACATCCAACATTTAATAAAATAAAATATATAGTAATAAAATAAGGCTGCATTGCATGTTGATCATGTAGGCACCACCACCACCTATGTTAATGACATTTGAATGAAAATGAAATGCTATTGAATTATATTATTATCATTTTAAAAGATGAAAGTGACGGTAAAAATAGATTATGAGGGGATTTTTATGAGCCTGTCAGTCAAAATGAGAGACATCTAAAAAGTCTAGCTCAACCTCTGCATATAACATCATTTTGTTGCTCATCTGATACTTTGAATCTGAACCATCTCCAAATTACTGAGCCACTGCTTTTTCTTTTACTAACCAGTTTCTCCTCCACACACTCTGCAGACGTTGTTGCTCCTCCTCTGTGCATGAAAGAGGAGGGACGGGGGGAGCAGTGCAGAGAGCTCCGGGTCAACAGCTTGATGGAGCAAGGATCACAGCACTAATTTGAACTATATCCATAAACCAGATATAGTTTAAATACCGTATCACATTAAAACATAGATCCATATATTTATTAATGTGATATATCACCCAGCCCTATCTGATATGTTTAATCACCAAGTGAATTTAATGTATTTGATGTAAAACTTTATTGTTCCTCAAAATGAAGACAATTACAAACTCATTTAAATAACTGTATAATGTTGAGCTTCATTCCTGGTCAACACGCACATTGATGAGGACACATTTAAAACCTCAACGCATCTGATTGATCATCAATCATTTCATCTTTTATTCTTTATTCAGATTATGGGAATGCAGTTTGTCAGAGATCAGCTGTGATTCTCTGGTCTCAGCTCTGAAGTCCAACCCCTCCCATCTGAAACATCTGGACCTGAGTGACAACAACCTGAAGGATTCAGATGTGAAGCAGCTTCTTGATCTTGTGAAGAGTCCAGACTATAAACTGGAGACTCTGATGTGAGTAGAGGGTTCCAGTCAGTCCATGCTGCTTTCATCAGTATTGTCCTAAACACAGTTAGTATCAAAGATCCAGTGTTTCCTGTAAACCTGCAGCTTCTCAGTGAAGCTGTGTGAGGAGAATGGAGACAGGCTTCAGGATTGGACAGAAAGACAGAGAGAGAGACAACAGTCAGCCAATCAGATGAGCCAGAAGCTTGTTGTGATCATGTGTTTGAGTTGATGTGAAGACGACTGTTGTTGTTGTGTTGATGTGTCCAGGAAATAAAGCTGGATTTCAGCTGACAGCCTTCCAAGATGTATAGAGACAGTGGTGGTCATTCATCAAATGTGATGAACAACTGATCACAGCTCTGAGATCAGTCTGACTGAAGCCTGCACATCACAGAAGCAGCATTACATTTAGTAACCATGAGCAGAGTCATCACATGTGTCATTAGTTTGATCAGATCTCTTCAATGACAGCCTCCATGTTTATTAGTCAGCTGATATTTGTTTAAATGGAGCAGCAGTAAATCCATCACTAAAGTGTTGGTGCAGTAATGAAGCGTTCAGGACTCTCAGCAGTTTATTAGTGAAATCTGCAGAGGAAACAGACTTGATGCTAAAAGTCTCTGCAGGTCTGTGTGTGTTCACTCCAACACGTTAACATGAAGCTGAAAGGAAGCTGGCTGAGCTCCACAGCTGCTCCACTGCTGCTCTGAACAGGACTGAAGTCCCTGCTGCTCTTTCTACTGGATGTGATGATGAAGGGAGACTCTGGAAACACTCCTTCACCTCCTCTCTTCTTTCTCCTCCTCTCTACAGGTGGAAGGACTCATGGTAGTAAACAGGACGGTGTGTGTTGTGAGAGGATGAGCTGTGTCCTGATGATCCAGAGGTTGAAGCAGACTCTGACTGGACCATGTTACTGGGAGGTGGAGAGGAGAGCTTCATCCACATGGTCTCCATTTAAGACCATCAACAGAGCTGCACTTCAACTCTTCACAGAGCTCCAACAAATCAAGTCCAGTCCCTCATGAATGATTCAGACACATGTCAACCTGCCAGCATCAACAGTCCTTCCTGTTGTTGTGGAGATGTTTGTTCCATGTCTTCTCTTGTCTCTGGTGAGTTTAGAGACTAAAAGATGATTTAAAAGCAGCTGAAGATAAAACATGAAGCTGTGGACTGTAAAGCTCACAGTCAGACCAGAGTGATATGATGTGTCGTGTTCCAATTTGTTTACTGTCTGCATTGTTTTCTATTTGAATTGTTTAGTTTTTCAGGTCCTACAGGTGTCAGTGGTATGTATGACACCATGTTAACATCATGCAGGTGTCATGTTGCATGTTTTAGTTTCAAACTGTCCCTGTTCTGGTTTAATAATGTTCCTATAGTTGCTTCAGCAGACAGTCATTTTGTTCCCAGTAAACTGGCAGTACAGTTTACCCACAATGGATGGCACCCAATCTAAAGATCTATGACTGTGGCTATTCCTGTCACCCTTTGCTGTTTCACATCTGATGCTGTGATGGAGAGAACTGAATCAGCCAGGTGCTGTCCTTGATGCTGGAAGAGCATTGATTGTGTTACTATGATGGACAAAACTGAAAAATATCTGATTTAATATAAGTTTTTGTTTCTCCTGACCAGTTTTGATTTGTATTCCTGGTTTTATTTATTATTTTGCAGTGACTTTAGTTGACATTGCCCAGTAAATGCATATAATTTCCAAATGCATTTCTTTTGTGTAGTTAATCTATGTGATTCTAAGCTGAGTGAGTTTTGTTATGTTTTGATAAACATGCTATGTCCTCCATGTAGCCTAATCCAGTGCATGTTCTACTTGAATATGTGCTTCAGTATATTGTTCTACTCGAGCAAACACTTTAATGTGGTGTTTGGAGTTGTGCTGGGGTTACGTTGTTGCGCATTCACCTACAAGCCTTGACTGTCTCGTTGACACAGTAAATATGCAGCAGCTAGTAAGTTATATAGATATAGATATAGATAAGGTGCTTTTTTATAGCCAAATGAAAACTACCTTCGGTATCATTTTGCCAAGTGGCGCGTTGTTGCTGGTTGCGCTTCAGTGGTTGTCTTGCAGTGTGCCTGCTTAGATGCTGTCCAATCAAAACAACGTGGGACTTCAGTGATTGGATGTCGTGCAGGCAGCGTGTGTGCTCTCTGCATGCATACAGGTGGGGCACATTTCTTTCCACAGATGCAGATAAACTGAGAGCGGCGCGGGAACAATTCTTTCAGTTTTCATGGGAAGTCTTCTCGAGTCAAAAGGCGGAAGTCCAAGTGAAGTCACGAGTCATTGATGTTAAAGTCCAAGTTGAGTTGCAAGTCTTTGCAACACCTCTGGCAGTATCACATAAGCCAGGGGTGTCAAACTGATCCGTGAAAGGGCCGTGTGGCTGCAGGTTTTCATTCCAACCATGCTGCACCCATGTAGTGGGTGTGGCTGGCAAGTTTCTATTCCAATCAAGCAAGAGGACACCTGATATGACTACGTGGAGGCAGTTCAGTTGATTGATTGAGTCAAGTCAGGTGTGCTGCTGCACGGTTGGAATGAAAACCTGCAGCTAGGATGTCAGCTCCGTAAAGCAACAGGTGGCTACCTTCCTTCAATCCAAAGGGATTGAAATGGACTGGAGCAACGTTGAGGCATGCCACCCTCTTCCCCGGAGAGATGACAGCGACTAACGAGCCATGATCATGAGATTTGTCAACAGAAAACACAAAACCGCTCTGTTAATACAAGAGGGGTATTGCACAAAACTAGGATAAGGGATTAAGCCGGGATATGTTGATTATCCCGGCTTCATTTAGCCTCAAGTCGGTTGCATGAAAGTAGCCCAAACTTAACCAGGCTAAGTTACTATGGTGATTTATTCTCTGCAGCTAGCCTGCTCCAGACCAGGCTAACAGCCAGGCTAAGATTAATCCTGGTGATCCACCTGTATTTCCACTGTCAATCCTGTGAGGATTTAATGTGTTTTACAGCATGACCATGGTCTTTCATCATTTTAATTATCCTCTATTAAAATATTACATATTTATAGTAATTTATCATTTTATTTAAATCTGTTGGCTGTTTGTAATTGCAATAGTCTTTTTATATTGATTTAAGTGGTAGTATTATTACTCAGGCCAAGTGTTATATTGCTAATGAAGACTGCTTGTCAAATAGCCGTCAGAGGTTTCATAAATATGTGTTTTATTGTAGTAACTGAGATTACAAAACACAAGTTGCAAAGGTGCTTTCAATGAAATCTGTGACAAGGGCAATATAGTATATGTATGTGTATGTATGTATGAGGGAATGTTTTCACTTAATTTTTGGATTTAGCCTCCCTTTAGTTAAAAGATCTTAAATGTCACTTTTTGGTGTGTGCATTTTGTTTAGCATTGGTGGTTCTCTTTTAAATTCTACTTGACATTCATGAAAGAGGGAGGACATCACAATGTTTTATTTTATTTTTTATTTATTATGCAGTCCTCCTTTGTCTTGCTTGCTTGGATCCTGGAATAGAGAGAGGAAAAGCAACAAAGATTAAAACACTGTGTTGCAGTTATGGTTACTGTGTACACTGAAATACTCACTTCTCTTTCTAGTTTCTGGATTTCCAGGTCCAGTTTCCTGAGTGTCCGCCGTTTAATCTCAAGATCCAGCTCCATTTCTTGGAGCCTTCTCTTCTTCAGTCTAATTTTAATGTCTGCCAGCTCTATCTGTCTCTCCAAGTGCTGTACAGAGTTCTGACAGTTTGTGACGTCTGTAAAAGAAATGTCAATTAGCACAGCAGGATTTGTGCATAATGTAGATTTACTTTGGACAATACTCACAATGTTACCAGGCTGCTTAGGAGACTGTGCAGCATCTGGGTCCTGTGACATATTTTCTATTAGCACCACATCACTGACTTCATATCCTTTATGGACTAAATTAACAGGATATTTCTATAAACTTGACACACCTCAAGCCTTCTGGAGTCCAGTGACACAGTCTCCTCATCTGCTGAAGTACAATAAATGGAGCACCAGCTCCTCTGCTGGGGTCATATCCTGGCTGGGTGGGCCGCCCCCTGTGCCAGTTCCATGGGCTTTTTTTTTTTTTTTTTTTGACTGCTACAATCAGACAATCAACATGTCAGCAGACTAATCTATTCACTTCATTTGTTCAGCGTTATCTACTTTAAAGTCACTTACCAGCCTGCAAAATGTTCTTCTATTTCATTTTAATTTGCTGCCAGGTCCTTTTATGTCCAGAAAAGTTTGTTCTTTATAAAGGACAGAAAGATAAAATAGATAAAAACGTAGCATGAGAAAAATAGATTAAACACACACATTGTGGATAATTGTTTGCACGTAATCATACTCTACATTTCCCGAGTAACTTGAAAAGTAACTCCTTTAGTCCTTTTTAATTGTAGCTTAATTATGACAGTTTCCATGGAGCACTGTTTATTAATTGTACAGTTTTGGACTACTTACGCATTAAGCCGGTCCGCTATTGTCTGTCTTCTCGCGGTCTTCTATTGAATCTTTCACTTCTTCGTAAAACTGCATCAGGAGCTGTTGTTCCGCGGCCGTGACGTGTGACGCGCGACTTTTTTCAACGTTCTCATCAGTGATTCTGTGAGCGATTGTGAGGTCTATTGAAGTGTGCCGTGAACACGTACTTATCCCCGCTATCTTCATCTGGCTTAACATAGCCGCGCCTTTTTATCCTGGCTTGGCAAACGTGCAACCAATTAAGCCAGGATGCACCGAGCAGGCTAGGTCAAGCCGCGCTTTCTCAATTATCCTGGATTTCTTTATCCTAGTTTTGTGCAATACCCCTCTAGCCTGCTCGGCGCATCCTGGCTTAATTGGTTGCACGCCAGGATGAAAAGGCGCGGCTATGTTAAACCAGATGAAGATAGCTGGGATAAGTGCGCGTTCACGGCACACTTCAATAGACCTCACAATCGCTCACAGAATCACTGATGAGAACGTGGATAGAAGTCACGCGTCATACGTCACAGCCGCGGAACAACAGCTCCTGATGGAGTTTTACGAAGAGGTGAAAGAAAAAAAAGGTAATACTTTGCCATAATTAAAGAACGCCTGGCAAACAATAGCGGACCGGCTTAATGCGTAAGTAGTCCAAAACTGTACAATTAATAAACAGTGCTCCATTGGAACTGTCATAATTAAGCTACAATTAAAAAGGACTAAAGGAGTTACTTTTCAAGTTACTCGGGAAATGTAGAGTATGATTACGTGCAAACAATTATCCACAATGTGTGTTTAATCTATTTTTCTGATGTTAGGTTTTTATCTATTTTATCTTTCTATCCTTTATTCAATTCAATTCAATTCAATTCAGCTTTATTTATATAGCGTCAATAACAATACAAATCGTCTCAAGACGCTTTACAAGACCCGGCCTCAAACCCCCAGAGCAAGCCTGCAGGCGACGGTGGCAAGGAAAAACTCCCTTTTAACAGGAAGAAACCTTGAGCAGAACCCAGCTCATATGGAGGGACCCATCTGCCTAAGGCCAGCCGGGTACAGACAGAGAAAGAGAACAGCAAGATAAACATACATCTGTCATAAATACACATATCTGACTAAAGCATACAGGTGGGATGCTATGGTACAAACTAATGATGTTACATGACAGTTAGAAAATGTAAGGGGAATCATCAGCAGGTTGGAGAATTGTTCATTCAGGCAGGAGTGGATAACAGCAGGATTCCATGGAGACTGGGCAGAATGACGATATAAAGAACAATGAAAATAAAATGAAATAGAAGAACATTTTGCAGGCTGGTAAGTGACTTTAAAGTAGATAACGCTGAACAAATGAGGTGAATAGATTAGTCTGCTGACATGTTGAATGTCTGTATGATTGTAGCAGTAAAAAAAACAAAAACAAAAAAAAGCCCATGGATCTGGCACAGGGGGCGGCCCACCCAGCCAGGATATGACCCCAGCAGAGGAGCTTGCACTCCATTTATTGTACCTCGGCAGACGATGAGACTGTGTCACTGGACTCCAGAAGGCTTGAGGTATGTCAAGTTTATAGAAATATCCTGTTTATTTAGTCCATAAAGGATATGAAGTCACTGATGTGGTGCTAATAGAAAATATGTGTAACAGGACCCAGATGCTACAGTCTCCTAAGCAGCCTGGTAACATTGTGAGTATTGTCCAAAGTAAATCTACATTATGCACAAATCCTGCTGTGCTAATTGACATTTCTTTTACAGACGTCACAAACTGTCAGAACTCTGTACAGCACTTGGAGAGACAGATAGAGCTGGCAGACATTAAAATTAGACTCGAGAACAGAGAGCTCCAAGAAATGGAGCTGGATCTTGAGATTAAACGCCGGACACTCAGGAAACTGGACCTGGAAATCCAGAAACTAGAAAGAGAAGTGAGTATTTCAGTGTACACAGTAACCATAACTGCAATACAATGTTTTAATCTTTGTTGCTTTTGCTCTCTCTATTCCAGGATCCAAGCAACCAAGACAAAGGAGGACTGCCTAATAAATAAAATAAAACATTTCATGTTTCACATTTCCTCTTTCATGAATGTCAAGTAGAATTTAAAAGAGAACCACCAATGCTAAACAAAATGCACACACCAAAAAGCGACATTTAAGATCTTTTATTAACTAAAAGGCTAAATCCAAAAATTAAGTGATAAAATTCCCTCATGTGTCTGCCATTAATGTTGACTGGGAAGATGAGAGCAACATCAATAGCCACTCCTTTGTCTCCCAGCAGCACACCAGAGAATTCACCTGACTATACAAGATATCATTTAGAAAACACGGCAGAGTTACACATACGATGTCCAAGGTGCTTACAGTAACAAAGAATAGTGAGTATCTAACTGTAATTGATCAAATTAGAAACTAATGGTTGCACATTGAGGTGACCTGAAGTCATGTAAAACTGCTCCTTGATGTAGAGGGGTCTTCTGTGTCCAGAGAAGGTGATGAATATGTTGCTAAATGATTTCAGTGCCAGACAAACACGTCTTATTGTGCAGCTAATGTTTCCTTTATTGAGGTTCTCTGCATCATCAACAGAATAAAGGAAGCTCCCACTAAAACCATCTCAATGTAACACAGACCATCTGTGGTACAGTCTGAGGATTAGGGCTTCCTCATCCAGCACATCCTCCAAAAAAGGGGCAAGCCATTATGAAGAGGGAACAGGTGAATGGGAGGTGGACCTATATATACTATATTGCCCTTGTCACAGATTTCATTGAAAACACCTTTGCAACTTGTGTTTTGTAATCAGTTACTACAATAAAATACATATTTATGAAACCACTGACGGCAATTTGACAAGCAATCTTCATTAGTACAGCAAACTTGGTCTGAGTAATAATACTACCACTTAAATCAATATAAAAAGACTATTGCAATTACAAACAGCCAACAGATTTAAATTAAATGATAAATTACTATAAATATGTAATATTTTAATACAGAATAATTAAAATGATGCAACTTACTTAGAAAGACCATGGTCATGCTGTAAAACACATTAAATCCTCACAGGATTGATGGTAGAAATACAGGTGGATCACCAGGATTAATCTTAGCCTGACTGTTAGCCTGGTCTGGAGCAGGCTAGCTGCAGAGAATAAATCACCATAGTAATTTAGCCTGGTTAAGTTTGAGCTGCTTTCATGCAACCGACTTGAGGCTAAATTAAGCCGGGATAATCAACATATCCCGGCTTAATCCCTTATCCTAGTTTTGTGCAATACCCCTCAGGTGTCAGATGAGAGAGAGAGTGAGGACTGTGACTGGCTGCTTTTATCAGCTCAGGGAGACTGGCCAGGTGTTCCCAATTGCTCCAAATTAGACCCGCTGTCACATTTCCTACTCAGGGAAACAGACAAAAATGTGAAGACCACAGCAGACAGGTACTTTTTAAAGAAAGAAGTTTATTAAACAACATAAAAACCAACAAATCAGTAGTCAGTTGTGTTTTCTGGATGTGTGTAGGTAAGTGAGGTGGCTGAATGTGTATGAGTGTGTGGATGCAAAAACCTAAAGTTACTCCAACCTAATCATCAGCAAAGAACATCAGGCCCCAAAGCGTTCCCACACCATGTGGTGGCCAGACCAAAAGCAGAGACAATGCAGAGAGAATGCTGAAAGAATCCAGAGAGAGACTGCATGGCCTGAGCAGAGTACTGATGCTCAGGTCTAGTGGCCACACCCACACCTTGCCAGGTGCAGCCATTCAGCCTGACGAGCAGGCAGCACCAGGACTGGGAGGAATCTCCTCCCTCCATCACAGTGTAAGTGAAATAAGAAGTGTATTTGTAATCTGACAATATAGTAAGGAAGAGAGAGGAGCAGAAGTGACATCAGAGTCTGGTTCCAAAGGTTGGTATTGAACCCTAGATGTTTGTATCCCAGGCTTGAGTGAAACCAGAGAGGTATGTGTAAGGTGTGTTGTTGTGAGTGACAGGTGATGTATTTCAGCAGTGAAAAGATACTGAATGAATCTGAAAGTTGGGAGTTGATGAACAATGCAATGACACAAGATAAGAGAAGGCAGTTCTTCGTCAAGTCAGGGATTCCCTTTATTTATTGGGATTAAGGGGGTAATTAAGGACCATTTAAGTTTATCTTAATTGTATTTTAATTCAGGAATTCCTTGATTAAGGGGGAAATTAAGGGGAAATCAAAAAAATAAGGGGTAAATTCAGTATTTTCAGATTCTTTTCTCCTTAATCAACATGAATCTATGCACATTTCTACTTAAAAACTACTTAATTATTGAAGGGTTGTAAGGTCAAATGTAAGGCATTGATAAGGGGTGAAATTAAGGGGTTTTGTTTCCTTGTACTCTGATCATGAATCAGATGAATTCTTAATGAAATGGGCAGCAGATGAGTGCAATTGTGTACATGTAACTCCATCAAACTGTAAGTCTTTGATAAATACATGAGCTAATAATAATAATCACTTTCATTTATATAGCGCCTTTCAAAGGACCCAAGGTCTCTCGCTCACTGACTCCACTGACAGGTGAATTCTCTGGTGTGTTGCTGGGTTTGGTGCGTTCAGGAACCATGTTGAACGTAGGACATTCCAGATACTTAATGAACCTTCCCAAATACCAGTAGTCTTCTACGTACTTTGCAGATTCATGCTGCGGGCCAGATTATTCAATTCAGTTTTATTTATATAGCGTCAATAACAATACAAATTGTCTCAAGACGCTTTACAAAACCCGGCCTGAAACCTCCAGAGCAGCCTGAAGGAGACGGTGGCAGGAAAAACTCCCTTTAACAGAACATATGGAGGAAAGACACATCACAGTGATATAAAGAAATAACAGATGCAGTTCAGACACAGAAAAGAAATGTCCCCTGGAGAGACAGTTTGAAGAAGACTCATTCCAGCTCCAGCATGGATCTGATGGAGACTCTGGTCTGACTGTGAGCTTTACAGTCCACAGCTTCATGTTTTATCTTCAGCTGCTTTTAAATCATCTTTTAGTCTCTAAACTCACCAGAGACAAGAGAAGACATGGAACAAACATCTCCACAACAACAGGAAGGACTGTTGATGCTGGCAGGTTGACATGTGTCTGAATCATTCATGAGGGAGTGGACTTGATTTGTTGGAGCTCTGTGAAGAGTTGAAGTGCAGCTCTGTTGATGGTCTTAAATGGAGACCATGTGGATGAAGCTCTCCTCTCCACCTCCCAGTAACATGGTCCAGTCAGAGTCTGCTTCAACCTCTGGATCATCAGGACACAGCTCATCCTCTCACAACACACACCGTCCTGTTTACTACCATGAGTCCTTCCACCTGTAGAGAGGAGGAGAAAGAAGAGAGGAGGTGAAGGAGTGTTTCCAGAGTCTCCCTTCATCATCACATCCAGTAGAAAGAGCAGCAGGGACTTCAGTCCTGTTCAGAGCAGCAGTGGAGCAGCTGTGGAGCTCAGCCAGCTTCCTTTCAGCTTCATGTTAACGTGTTGGAGTGAACACACACAGACCTAAAGAGACTTTTAACATCAAGTCTGTTTCCTCTGCAGATTTCACTAATAAACTGCTGAGAGTCCTGAACGCTTCATTACTGCACCAACACTTTAGTGATGGATTTACTGCTGCTCCATTTAAACAAAGATCAGCTGACTAATAAACATGGAGGCTGTCATTGAAGAGATCTGATCAAACTAATGACACATGTGATGACTCTGCTCATGGTTACTAAATGTAATGCTGCTTCTGTGATGTGCAGGCTTCAGTCAGACTGATCTCAGAGCTGTGATCAGTTGTTCATCACATTTGATGAATGACCACCACTGTCTCTATACATCTTGGAAGGCTGTCAGCTGGAATCCAGCTTTATTTCCTGGACACATCAACACAACAACAACAGTCGTCTTCACATCAACTCAAACACATGATCACAACAAGCTTCTGGCTCATCTGATTGGCTGACTGTTGTCTCTCTCTCTGTCTTTCTGTCCAATCCTGAAGCCTGTCTCCATTCTCCTCTCATAGCTTCACTGAGAAGCTGCAGGTTTACAGGAAACACTGGATCTTTGATACTAACTGTGTTTAGGACAACACTAATGAAAGCACCATGGACTGACTGGAACCCTCTACTCACCTCAGAGTCTCCAGTTTATAGTCTGGACTCTTCACAAGATCAAGAAGCTGCTTCACATCTGAATCCTTCAGGTTGTTGTGGCTCAGGTTCAGATGTTTCAGATGGGAGGGGTTGGACTTCAGAGCTGAGACCAGAGAATCACTGCTGAACTCTGACAAACTGCAGCTCCTAAAACTGAATAAAGAATAAAAGATGAAATGATTGATGATCAATCAGATGTGTTTTAAATGTGTCCTCATCAATGTGTGTGTTGACCAGGAATGAAGCTCAACATTATACAGTTATTTAAATGAGTTTGTATTTGTCTTCATTTTGAGGAACAATAAAGTTTTACATCAAATACATTAAATTCAGTTGGTGATTAAACATATCAGATAGGGCTGGGTGATATATCATATTAATAAATATATGGATCTATGTTTTAATGTGATACGGTATTTAAACTATATCTGGTTTATGGATATAGTTCAAATTAGTGCTGTGATTCTTGCTCCATCAAGCTGCTGACCCGGAGCTCTCTGCACTGCTCCCCCCGTCCCTCCTCTTTCATGCACAGAGGAGGAGCAACAACGTCTGCAGAGTGTGTGGAGGAGAAACTGGTTAGTAAAAGAAAAAGCAGTGGCTCAGTAATTTGGAGATGGTTCAGATTCAAAGTATCAGATGAGCAAAAAAATGACGTTATATGCAGAGGCTGAGCTAGACTTTTTAGTTGTCTCTCATTTTGACTGACAGGCTCATAAAAATCCCCTCATAATCTATTTTTACCGTCACTTTCATTTTTTTAAAATGATAATAATGTAATTCAATAGCATTTCATTTTCATTCAAATGTCATTAACATAGGTGGTGGTGGTGCCTACATGATCAACATGCAATGCAGCCTTATTTTTTTTTACTATATATTTTATTTTATGAAATGTTCGATGTGGTATGTATAATGGTTGAGACTTAAGTCCTCTTCTGTGTGGCCCTATGAGCCTATCATGCCAACAAAAACTAGGTTTTTTTTTTTGGTCTCGGCCTGGGTCTTGAGCTGAACTAGTCTTGGTCTCGGTTTAGGCGGTCTTGACTACAAGTCTACCACAGGCTCCAGGGTGAAACTGCCTTCAAGTTTGGACCTTGAGCACTGCCTGTGTTATGTGTAACTAACGAAAATAGAGAGTTGTCTTCCCTTTGTAGACTAACTGCACCTATGTAACTAGGGACCTCCCTAAGTGTAATAAAAAGAGAGGAGCGAACGAGCAAACTTTCTGCAGGAATTTTTTACTTTATCTTTTATAGCTACTCTTTTTGCTCTTATTTTTTATTCTGCCTTTTCTGTAATCTGTTGTAAACTGTAATGTCCCTATTGTGAGACTAATTAAGTTGTGTTGTTATTCTTATACATCGTACAGTGATTATCAGCCGAAATATATCAGGATATGACTTTTGGTCCATGTCACCCAGCCCTAATATCAGATCTACAACAGTAACAGACAGTGAACTCACCTCAGAGTCTCCAGTCTACAGTCTGGACTCTCCAGAAAACCACACAGCTGCTTCACTCCTGAATCCTTCAGGTTGTTGTTACTCAGGTCCAGATGTTTCAGATGGGAGGGGTTGGACTTCAGAGCTGAGACCAGAGAATCACAGCTGATCTTTGACAAACTGCAGCTCCTCAATCTGAATAAAGAATAAAAGGTGAAATGATTGATGATCAATCAGATGTGTTGAGGTTTTAAATGTGTCCTCATCAATGTGTGTGTTGACCAGGAATGAAGCTCAACATTATACAGTTATTTAAATGAGTTTGTATTTGTCTTCATTTTGAGGAACAATAAAGTTTTACATCAAATACATTAAATTCACTTGGTGATTAAAATTTCTGTTAGATGGTTGACTGGTCGTTCATTTCTAAATGGATCTGAATCTGCTACCTGTTTACATCAGATTGTGTTTACTTAAGCTCAATTAAATGCACTTTCATAACTGCATTCAGGTTAAAACAAATTCAGGAGTTTCCTAATCTAGTTAGGTGCTCATATATAGGCTACCTGGGCTGCGTAGGTGTATATGAGTACCAAACAACATGAAACTCCTGAATTTTGATCATATGTTTTGTCATGTCTTGTCTAGTGTCTTGTCTTACGTCTTTGTTGTCGTGTCTTTCGTTCACAGTCTTGTGTTTATGTTGCATCTTTAGTCCTTGGTTTTTTCATAGTCATGGTTTAGTTTTTCTTAGTCATGGTTTAGTTTTTCAGTTTCCTGTTTTATTTTGTCAAGTCCTTGACTTCCTGTTTGTCATGTCTGTGTGTTCCCCTTTGATTAGATTATTGGTTTCACCTGTGTCTCGTTTCTTGATTTGCTTCACCTGTGTCTTGTCACTCTGTTCCTCGTGTGTGTATATATAGCCCTGAGGGGTATTGCACAAAACTAGGATAAGGGATTAAGCCGGGATATGTTGATTATCCCGGCTTAATTTAGCCTCAAGTCGGTTGCATGAAAGCAGCTCAAACTTAACCAGGCTAAATTACTATGGTGATTTATTCTCTGCAGCTAGCCTGCTCCAGACCAGGCTAACAGTCAGGCTAAGATTAATCCTGGTGATCCACCTGTATTTCTACCATCAATCCTGTGAGGATTTAATGTGTTTTACAGCATGACCATGGTCTTTCTAAGTAAGTTGCATCATTTTAATTATTCTGTATTAAAATATTACATATTTATAGTAATTTATCATTTAATTTAAATGTGTTGGCTGTTTGTAATTGCAATAGTCTTTTTATATTGATTTAAGTGGTAGTATTATTACTCAGACCAAGTTTGCTGTACTAATGAAGATTGCTTGTCAAATTGCCGTCAGTGGTTTCATAAATATGTATTTTATTGTAGTAACTGATTACAAAACACAAGTTGCAAAGGTGTTTTCAATGAAATCTGTGACAAGGGCAATATAGTATATATAGGTCCACCTCCCATTCACCTGTTCCCTCTTCATAATGGCTTGCCCCTTTTTTGGAGGATGTGCTGGATGAGGAAGCCCTAATCCTCAGACTGTACCACAGATGGTCTGTGTTACTCTGAGATGGTTTTAGTGGGAGCTTCCTTTATTCTGTTGATGATGCAGAGAACCTCAATAAAGGAAACATTAGCTGCACAATAAGACGTGTTTGTCTGGCACTGAAATCATTTAGCAACATATTCATCACCTTCTCTGGCCACAGAAGACCCCTCTACATCAAGGAGCAGTTTTACATGATTTCAGGTCACTTCAATTTCAATGTGCAACCATTAGTTTCTAATTTGATCAGTTACAGTTGGATACTCACTATTCTTTGTTACTGTAAGCACCTTGGACATCGTATGTGTAACTGTGCCGTGTTTTCTAAATGATATCTTGTATAGTCAGGTGAATTCTCTGGTGTGCTGCTGGGAGACAAAGGAGTGGCTGTTGATGTTGCTCTCATCTTCCCAGTCAACATTAATGGCAGACTCATGAGGGAATTTTATCACTTCATTTTTGGATTCAGCCTTTTAGTTAATAAAAGATCTTAAATGTCGCTTTTTGGTGTGTGCATTTTGTTTAGCATTGGTGGTTCTCTTTTAAATTCTACTTTACATTCATGAAAGAGGGAGGACATCACAATGTTTTCTTTTTTTATTTTATTTATTAGTCAGTCCTCCTTTGTCTTGGTTGCTTGGATCCTGGAATAGAGAGAGCAAAAGCAACAAAGATTAAAACATTGTATTGCAGTTATGGTTACTGTGTACACTGAAATACTCACTTCTCTTTCTAGTTTCTGGATTTCCAGGTCCAGTTTCCTGAGTGTCCGGCGTTTAATCTCAAGATCCAGCTCCATTTCTTGGAGCTCTCTGTTGTCGAGTCTAATTTTAATGTCTGCCAGCTCTATCTGTCTCTCTCTATACAGAGTTCTCCTTCTAAATCGTGACGTAAGCTCAAATCCAGGAAACATTCTAAAATATATTCAAAAATATCCAGATGCACGAACCTGTGCGTAGTCGTGAATCCAAGCACCTTTCCTTTGTACATCCCAATCAACGTGGAATTGAGCGCACATGTTGGAGTACTCGACCCCGCCCAGTACACGCCCCCATATAAATATGCAAATCATATTTAAATGAGCCCGCACCTGAGATTTCACAGAGATTCCCCATCAGAAAAGGAAGCAAACATGAGTAACAGTGGAGAAAAAGACTTGCGAAAAAAGAAGAACTACACTGAAAGTGAGTTGGAGACGCTACTAAGCGAAGTGGAGGCGCTCAAAAATGTACTCTTTGGCACGCTGTCCTCCTGCATCAATAATAAGCGAAAGAGGAGTGAGTGGCAGCGCGTCTGTGACTCCGTCAATGCTGTGGGGTCACAGCAGCGCCGAACTAAAAAAAGAAGTGGTCAGGTATAAAGGTGGACGTGAAGCAGAGGACGGCTGCCCACCGCCGAAGTGTGGCCAAAACAGGTGGGGGGACAGGCGAAGCAGAGCTCTCCCCGTTTGAACAGAGAGTGGCCGCAATCGTGGGTGACGCTGCTCCTTCAGGGGTGGTGGGAGCCCACGTGGGTGACTCGGACTATCCCCAAGGTAAATGCCTATGTATCTGTTCATACTGGTCATAAAGTAGCCTAAAGCGGCTGATGAGCCAGTTGTCGTTATTAGCCAGGAAATCATCTCCGTCTCTGAATGCACACTCTCTTCTTATTGCACCGTTTGCGATATCTTCTAATAATGCTAAGGCTGCCATTGTTGTTAACGACATTTCCTGCACCTCTTTGCGCTTTTATGTCCACTCATATAATTACGGACACCTGGGTGTGTTAATTGTTCATCAGTGCAAATTTCTCTGATGTGCACATCACAATAGTTGTGGTGGCCAGACCAAATGCAGAGAGAATGCTGAAAGAATCCAGAGAGAGACTGCATGGCCTGAGCAGAGTACTGATGCTCAGGTCTAGTGGCCACACCCACACCTTGCCAGGTGCAGCCATTCAGCCTGACGAGCAGGCAGCACCAGGACTGGGAGGAATCTCCTCCCTCCATCACAGTGTGGGGATTTCAATGCTCACAACAGTTTAGATCAAAGCACAAGCATGGGTACTGATCACTTCCCTATTACATGTGCAGTTAATGTTGAATTTAAGATCGAACAAAATGATGTGCCCCAAAGATGGAATTTTAAAAAAGCAGATTGGGAGAAATTTGTAGAAAGCTGAGGGAATGGGGAAAGTACATCAATTAATAACGGTCAGTCAGTCGATCACATGAATAGTAATGTCAGTTGTTTTATATTGGTTGCTGCCAGACAAAGCATTCCTGTTAGTCAAAACCAAAAGAAGCAAACCAATGCTCCATGGGGGAATAAGTGTTCTGAGGCGTTCAAGGACAGGAGTAGAACTTTTAAGAATATGGCATTAGAGATGTTACGCTTGAAGCAGAAAGCTTGACACAGCGAGCTTTTAAAGCAGAAGTATCGCGACAAGACATTTCGATGCCTTGTTTCATCAGTTGAAAAATCACATGACGGTTAAGGTAAGATTAGTATAACATTAGATTAATTTGCATATTCACAGTGGCACATAGGCATTCACGCTGATTTTCATACGTACATACAACTTTATTGATTCATTTAGTTAGTTGTGAAAATGTGAGCGTAAAGTGAGTATGATAGTGTTTGTGTTTGCGTGAGTAACTGGACATGGTAAGCCCATATATACAGTCAATGGGTAAGCCTATGGCAACTAGCATGTATCAAAAAGACAGTTTAAATATAAAATCTACAAAACAACAATAATACATTTTAAAAAGTTCTGTGTGAATAAGTATTTATATTTTCTGGTTTAAAGGGCGACAAGCTGAACTAGATGAGGCCTTGGTGGACATGATTGTGCAGGACTGTGGTTGAAGACAAAGGTTTTAAAGCCTTTGTGAACAAGCTTGACCCAACATATGTCCTGCCCACAAGACAGGCATTAAGAGCCATGGTAGAGACAAAATATAAAGAAGCCAATGAGAAAACTAGAGGAGAGCTGGAAAAGACTGTGGCAGTCAGCTTGACAGCAGACATGTGGACATCTATAAATATGGATGTCTTCCTTGGGGTTACGTGTCTTTATATAAATGAGGACCACAAACTGTCATGTGTTCTGTTAGGTGTCACTAAATCCCCTCAGTCCCACACAGCTGAAAACCTCAAGAACGCCAAAGAACTATTAATTGAGGAATGAGGAATTAAAAACAAGATCCACTGTCTGGTCACTGACAGTGTGGCAAACATGGTGGGTAGTGCCAGGCTTCTAAAAATACACAACATTCCTTGTTTTGCACATAATTTAAATTTGGTGGCCAAAAAGGCTCTGGAGGCAACTCCAGAACTATCAGAGATCCGTATAAGAGCCAGAAAAGTTGTTAATTTCTTTAAAACTAGCACAAGGGCCAAAGAAAAACTCACAGAGGTTCAGGAACAACTTCAAAAACCACATCACAAGTTGATTCAAGAGGTAGACACCAGATGGAATTCCACTTTCCTCATGTTAGAGCGTCTACATGAGCAGCGTGAACCAGTAGCAGCAGTACTTGCTTCTCTTCCTACAGATGTGGTGCCATTAACCTGCGTCGACTACGGAGCTGTGGCTGAATGCCTGGAGGTTCTGGGGCCACTGTTTCTGGCTACCACTGAAATTTCAGTAGAGAAGAAGGCTTCGGCATCCAAGGTCATACCAATCATTTGAGTCAGTACTTCAATAAACAATAACATTTGGCAACCAGTCCAGTGCACAGGAGGCAGTTGCCAAAGTAACCGCGGGATGTCACCCTCAACATCACAGGTAATAGCTTTCTCTTTATTTTATCATTGCTTGTATATATGCTCAAACAACTGGATGGATTTCCATTTGTTTTACAGTCCACAACTGAAGAAATCCCTGGTCCCTCAACACAACAGGCCGACCCTGACAACCTGTGGGAACTCCTGGACTGAGTTGGTTGGTTACATTAGTCTGTAGAAAAACCTTCTTTGAGACAAAAACACATCCAATGGATTTCACCCTCTTCTGCTCTGATTTCTTGCAGGTGCAACTCAGAGTCCACTCTCACAGTCCCTAGATGCACAAGCGTTTCACTTTGTTATTTTGTAATTTTTTGTATTTCTTTCAATCTTGTAGTATATTATTATTTTCTATAAATGAAAAAGAATTTCAAGATGCACATACTGTAGATCCTTTATTATTAAACGAACACAACAGTGCCTTTCTGTTTCACGATCCTTCGCCGTTTCATATGAATGCTATGTATCATTTTATCCAGCAGATGTCGCCACATTTAATTGTATCAAATGCTTCGAAACACTGAACCATTTCAACACAATTGCTTCAGATTTGTTCATTGCTTCACAAAGCTTCAGTTTCTCCATCACTACTCAAAACTATGACGTGGCATTAAATCTATCACAGGAACTTGGCATGAAACACTTAAGAAAAGCATGGCAAACAGTAACATGAAACATGGTCTACAAGTAGTAACAGGCTGTTACAAGAAGTACAGGTAGCATGACGTGACAAGGAACAAAGGGGAAGGCAGGGCTATAAATACACACGAGGAACAGAGGGATGACGAGACACAGGTGAAAATAATCAGGTGACAAGACAAGGTGAAACCAATTAACTAATCAAAAGGAACACACAGACATGACAAAGAGGAAATCAAGGAACTTAACAAAATAAAACCGGAAACTGAAAAACTAAACCATGACTATGAAAAAACCACAAGATACAACAAAAACACAAGAAACTAAACCATGATAGAACTAAACAGAGACTGTGAAAAGACAAGACAAAAAAGATGAAAGACAAGACGGAAGACATGACAGAAAACATAACAACAACACACACCTTCTCAGCTGAGTGTGAGCAGGAGGGTGTATCATCCGTTCTCCAGAACTGCCTGGCCAGTGGAGACGTCTTAGCATCTGATAACACACACAATACAGACTCAGTGTCCTGTGTGACAGAAATAAATCCACATATCCTATATATCCATAGTAGAGGGAAACTACTGGACCTTGGAAGCTGGAGAGTGTGAGGAGGTTGACCCTATAATATGTAATATTTATAATATTTCATGAGGGACCACAGCTTCTCTATGGGGTTCAGATCAGGTGAACAAGGAGGCCATGTCATTAGTTTTTCTTCTTTTAGACCCTTTCTTGCCAGCCACGCTGTGGAGTACTTGGACGCGTGTGATGGAGCATTGTCCTGCATGAAAATCATGTTTTTCTTGAAGGATGCAGACTTCTTCCTGTACCACTGCTTGAAGAAGGTGTCCTCCAGAAACTGGCAGTAGGACTGGGAGTTGAGCTTGACTCCATCCTCAACCCGAAAAGGCCCCACAAGCTCATCTTTGATGATACCAGCCCAAACCAGTACTCCACCTCCACCTCGCTGGCGTCTGAGTCGGACTGGAGCTCTCTGCCCTTTACCGACCCATCCATCTGGCCCATCAAGACTCACTCTCATTTCATCAGTCCATAAAACCTTAGAAAAATCAGTCTTGAGATATTGGCCCAGTCTTGACGTTTCAGCTTGTGTGTCTTGTTCAGTGGTGGTCGTTTTTCAGCCTTTCTTACCATGGCCATGTCTCTGAGTATTGCACACCTTGTGCTTTTGGGCACTCCAGTGATGTTGCAGCTCTGAAATATGGCAAAACTGGTGGCAAGTGGCATCTTGGCAGCTGCACTCTTGACTTTTCTCAGTTCATGGGCAGTTATTTTGCGCCTTGGTTTTTCCACATGCTTCTTGCGACCCTGTTGACTATTTTGAATGAAACGCTTGATTGTTCGATGATCACGCTTCAGAAGCTTGGCAATCTTAAGAATGCTGCATCCCTCTGGAAGATATCTCACTGTTTTTGACTTTTCGGAGCCTGTCAAGTCCCTCTTTTGACCCATTTTGCCAAAGGAAAGGAAGTTGCCTAATAATTATGCACACCTGATACAGGGTGTTGATGTCATTAGACCACACCCCTTCTCATTACAGAGATGCACATTACCTGATGTGCTTAATTGGTAGTAGGCTTTCGAGCCTATACAGCTTGGAGTAAGACAACATGCATAAAGAGGATGATATGGTCAAAATACTCATTTGCCTAATAATTCTGCACTCCCTGTAGTAGTTGATGATAAATGTGAAATCAATTGGTATCTCTCTTGATTCTGGTTTAGTGAGCCATGAAAAATGCACCCCAGACCTGTCTGAACTATACGATATAAAGTTGTTTAAGATTATCATAATATAATGAAAAATAATAATCATAGCATTTTTTTAAACAGCATTTTTTTTTAAATAAACAAAAACATAGGCAAATGTTCTTATCTCCAAAATGTCCTCCTTCCATGTCATGTTATTGTATCATCTTTGAACAAAGGTCCTGTTCAGATAAGTTACCAGTCATTTATGTTATTGGATGTGTTAGCTTTTTTTTTTAACTTTTTTCTCATGGCAATATTGAGAAGATGTCCGTTAACAAATGATTTACCATCTTTTCATTCATTTCAGAATGCCCCATTCATCAAGGCTCAAGCATTTTCCCTTACAAAAAAATACTGAGGCAAAGAGTCAGAGAGGTTTGTTTCAAGAAGCATAAGAACTTACTGATGATGAAAATAACTCTTTTGAACCATGTGCTGTAATTGTCCGCACAGAAATAAGTGTTTTGTTGCTGTTCATTTATTTGACCTTTACCTTTGTCTTTTTTGGTGCAGTGGCAACCTTGCTCTGGATGGTGTGTATGTTCTCTGTAGTTTACTGTACTGATGGTGATTGGGTTAGGATTACGCAACTAAAAAATATTAACATTTTTAATTATGTATTTAATTAATAATTTTAATTTCCTGTCTAATATAAGTATATAAGGCTCCTGAACTGAAGCCCAAACACAGTTTCAGGGTGGTTAGGGTTTACATCACTACGTTTTAGTGACATTGACCTGGGCTGTGCTCAGTTTTACTACATACTGTATATCTCTGATGTTTGAAAGCAAATTTTCAGTTCATATCAAACTGTTTATTGAAATAGTGTATAGAAATATTTTTTGGCATCAATATCACAACAACATCAAAGGAATGGGAACATTAATCATTAACTAAACATAAACATTTACCTTATATTAGTAGTCTTGTGATACTATATACTATATACATATATTGTAATGAAATATAAACACTCAGTAACGTAGTGACTTCATTAGTTACCTGGGTTATATCTTCAAAAAATGGGCTTAACCTGAACTTTCATTATGCCTGGGTATTTGGATGATAATAAGACAGAATGCATACTGAAGACTCCATGTCTCATTGTATGTAGTGCAGTGTCAGCATGGGACATGTCTCAGATAGCAGAATGTGATAGTATAATGTGAAAGTAATGCTTTCTGCTGTCTTTGTCTTACATTGGTGCAAAGTCAGAAAACTCCTGGGAGCCCAAGCACAATATTCCGACTTGACTCAAATTGTTGCTAAATCGTTTGTTTCCAGTTTTGGGAAGGTGATAGACATGTATTAACCCTCCTGTTATGTTCATTTGTCAGTAACAGCAATGGTGTTCCTGGGTCAATTTGACCCGGTGCATGTTTACTTAACCAAAAGATGAATGAAACCAAAAAAATCCTAACAAGCAGTGTGAATATTTCATTACTAACTCCATTACTAATAATTCTATCAATATTTAGTGCATTGGTTTTCCTTACCTCTAACAGGTAATGGTTCAGTTAGGATAATTCACTCGTTATTAATAAAAAAAAATACATGTTCAGACTTTTTTCACTACTTCATTACTTTTGAAAGACCAACATATAAAACACAATAGCTTTACATAACATTGAAATTTTGTTTTACATACATGCACTGAACTAGAAATGAATAAAATCGCAATATGTACGTGTGTGTGTGTGTGTGGGTGTTTGACAAGCAGAGTATAGACACGCTTGTGAGTGCAAGGTGAATTTGCTATTTACAAAATGTGTACACCTAGTGAGACAACTGCATTGGCCACAAACTACCAAAGACCAACGTTGCAGTACGCCTGCCAGAGGTGTAAGGCATTGTCTTTTAAATATTTCAAATTCACACAATTGAAATAAATATTAGTACCGTTACAAGGCAGTTGGTTGACTGGATTACGGCATCCAGGGGTGCACCATGAATGTATTCTGTCTCCAGCAAAAAGCATGACTGTGTGCGGGCAGCTGCCATCAGTCTAACTATGTTAGGATGAGACAGTCTCCTGTGAAATTAGGAAAGAACACAATGTAGTGAGAATACTTTACAGCTTTATGAAATACAATGATACAAAATGTGGAAAAGCACAGACAAGTATACACAAATCAAATCTAGTTCTTACAGGGACACGTTAATCTCGTGCTGGATGTCTTTGTCCTGGTACACTCTAAGAATGAAACATCACATTTACTTAATATAGTTATGGCAACCGGTCCCACGAAACTAGGCTGAATAAATGGGAAGAATACTAGAAACTAATTGTTACTACATGCTTTTAAGCAAATCACACCAAACCGTCTTAATTAAATACTACTCAACGTGCTTAAGTTGATTTACTCAACGCGCTTATGTTGCATTTACTCAGCACAAATGATTTGTAATTATGTTGTAGTGTTTTGTTGATTGTACTTGTCAATGTGAGTAATTCCAATAAATATCATTTCAGTCAATTCACTTCACCTGTCTTTAATAACACAAGTTTGTTGAGGCAGAATGACAGGAAAATAACTTGTAAAGAAAAATTGTGCACTATACTATTCAGCACATTACAGTTGAAAAAATAAATCAAGAAAGAAAATACAATAAAAGTAAGACAATGTGCAAATAATGAAAATAAACAATACTTTTGGTTGCACTACTTCCAAGCCTTAATAACTTGTTCACAGTCTTGTGAACTGCAGGTGGGATTACTCATGTAGTCTGTTTTTAAGGACCTGCACCTTTGTGGAAAGTCTGTTACCATCCAACTCCATCGACACTTTCTGAAGAATTCAAAAGTGTGTCTCAGGTCTTTGGGCTAGCTTAGATTTAAACTGTAGATCAGGCCAAGCAGGACTGCACACCCATTTGCCACATCTCTCAGATCTTGAAGCACTTCAACTCCCTCGATTATGACGCCAACATCCTCAGGCAGCTCTGTGGGATCTGCTCCCTCATGTTGGATGACGTAGATTCCCAAGACCATTTCCTCCATTCCTCTCCTTGAATCAGGATCAACATCCTCAAAAGGTGGTTAGAGCATAGTATTAATGAAAATCTGTTTGAGAACTGGATCTACCATGTCATGTTCAGTATCAATTAATCTCATTTCATTTCATTTTCTCAATTTTCTATAAATTGTCACACAACAGTAAAAGATACCTACCTTGACCAATTGTTAAGTCCAATAAATTAAGTAAATGTCTGAGCTCTTAATCAGAAAACTATTAAACTCGCATTGTCATCGTTGGCCAAATCAATCAGCACAACATGCAAATACACTTGATGAGGTGATGAGTAAGTGACCAAAAAAGTGGCAAGACCACAAATACCGGTGAGAAATCCCATGACAGAAACTCCAAAGATGCTAATGTAGACACAGTGACACCACTACATAGCCTGTCAACCAAAGCACACTGGCACTGTTCATTTTCACATGGCAAATGTCCCATTCAGAAAAAATAATTCATAAGGGATACTGTTTGATTATGCTACGTAAATATTGGCTGATATTGCCAGATTTAAGTATTTGTTGAGATACAGTTCATACTGTGTGTTGCAACTTACAAAGTACTCCTTTATGAAGCTTTTGGGATTTTCATTAAGGTACAAACAAAGTGCTTTCAGGACACATTCTCGTCGTGTTTCAACAGTGGGATTCTGTGGGAGACACACAAACCTTCACAATCTACACATAATACAAAGTATGTTCCCATTACCCATACACAATTTTGGCAAGGTAAAGCAACAGGATCACGGAGGAAAAGCCAAATAGGGGCAGAGAGGTAAAACAGTGAGAGATGGGCAGATTTATAGGGTTATGCATGATAGAAAGAGTGATAGATATGGGGACACAAGGTCAAGTGGCGTAACTACACCATTTAATCTACCTAGCTTGTCCATGGCTGCCATGATCAGGCTTATTTTGTACCCTGCTCTTCCCCCCTTCTTCCTGAACATCTTCATCAACTGGTCTGAGTAGTGATCCAGTTGGGACATGAATGTTGTATCTACCCTGGACACAAGATTCACACTTCTTACTGATGTCCACAACCACTTTATTCTCTCTTCAAGGTTACAGAACACCGTGGAACCAAAGAATACATATTTTACATTCAAAGTTATCAGAAATGATTCTGTACAAATGTAAAGAAGCTTTGTTGTTCAAAATAATTACCGCGTACGCCTGGTTAGCCAGTAGTAGACAACCCTCTCTTCTCCTCTCTCCCTCACATCTTCCCGCTCACGTTACTCAAGACCGAAAGTGACCTCTCACAACAATTTTAACTTTAAAGATTTTCAGTAAAGTCCACTATCATTCACAAGTTACACTGCAGGTTTCATCACAAATTTGTGTAAACAATAAACAAAATACCATCAGAAATAAAATATACCGATCTCATCCTAACTTCCGGTGTTGCCATGGTAACACATCGCGCCAGCTACAAATGTCTACAGCAGAGGAACAGTGGTGATGCGTGTGAATTCTGCATTTACCTTAAACACGTTGAGAGATATACAAAATTAAATTAAGCTTAAAAGTCAGTGTTGCACCTGTAATTATACCCATCAGTGGTGTCATAATCTACTGACAAACTACATCACTGCAGCAAAAAGCAAAACTTTCAGCTTTAACTGTCACAACTTGTGCAATCGTGTGGCGTAGGTTGGTAAAGGTGGACTGTATGTGAGGATGAATATGGGTGTCTCCTCGGTGTGTCGATCAGAACACAGGGAACTGGATTTATGCAAACCGATATTTACTTGAAGCACGGGTACATTACAGCACAAGCACAAAGGGCTAAGTTTCCAATGAAATGTCTATTTGACTCAATAATCTCTGTGTATATGTGTGTGTGTGGTCTGAAATAAAACAAAAGATAGACCATATTTTCATCAGTATAAACATACAAAACTATACAGTCATAACACTGCCTGTGTTCATCCTGCTTCAACTATACAGGTGAAATCAAGTTCTTCTATATATATATATAAAACACCTATCATGTTACAATGGTGCCACCTAGTGGCCATATGCGTCACTGGAAATGGGAACGCCCTGTCTAATTATCCAGCGACGTGACGGTGTAAATTGGCATATATTCTCCGATATCTTTAACATGAAATATTGCAACTGGATCGACTGGAATGATGTAAACTAATAGTCTAACTCAGTGGTTTTCAAAGTGGGGGCCGCGGCCCCCTGGGGGGCCGCCAGGGGGCGCTAGGGGGGCCTCAGAAAATCGGAGGTGATATAAGAAAAAATATATATATATATTTTTGATACAGTGTTGAAAACATGTTAGTTAATAATATTCCTATGCTAAACAAAATGTAATAATTATTGAATAGTTACTATCTGTACACACACACACACACACAATTGAGAGGTTTGATTTCATTTGCTCCGTTCTTATCTGTCAACAGTTTGTTATTCATATTAAACTTTATTATATTATATTGTGCCGCCCTCAATATATGTCCTGAATATATCTTGGCATTAAGTTAAACGCCTTCTTCTCATCAAAACTCTGGAGACAGTCATCCGTTTATCCACAGGTTTATTGAATTGAAAAAGGGTGAAACTGAGAAGCACAAACAGACAAATTGCTTACTGTAAATCTCTTGTACATACGCCGTAAACATGTTTTTATCATGAATTAAATCACTCACTTTAAACCTTTTTAAGTCAATCATGTTTACATCTATATTGTGTATATATATCGTTTTTAAATTATCACTTTATTTAGCTATAACTTTCTTATTCTTAACATTTTATCGATCTTTACTGTACTATAAACTCCCGCTGTCTATACACGGAGCATATATTCAATTAAATCAATAGAGACTCGCTTGGAATCAACGGAGAATTGTTATCAGCATTTTTTCTTAAAACTTCACAAAAACTTTGTAATGACAAATAATGAACTGTAATTAAACATAAGAATATGCAACAATAATATACCGACGATGCTTCGTATAGCATAAGATGTAAACGGTTATTCGCTCATGTAAACGGACGGTAAGCTTCACTGTTTCCTAGGTAACGTACTTCCAACAGCTATCGAACATGACTTCTTCTCTCTACCTGCTGCGTCTTACTAAGATACTATCGCCCACTAGTGGTGGTATTACGAACTTACTAAAATATAAAAAACAAACTATGGTAACAGAACATATATATTATTATTATTATTATTATTCAGTTGGAATAATAGGAATATAATACAGTGTTGAAACATGTTAGTAATATTCTTATCCTAAACAAAATGTAATAATTATTGAATAGTGAATAAAAGTAAGAAAAAAACATTCTAAAAGTTGGTGTTTCTTTACTCCTTTACATATTTTGTGGCATTGTCTGTGGGTTTGCAAAGGGGGTCCCCGGCCAGAATCTAATGCTGTTTGGGGGGCCTTGGCATGGAAAAGTTTGGGAACCCCTGGTCTAACTGATTTCTAACTTTCCTCTGACACAAATCACGTAACATTCACACCAAACAGCAGCAGGAATCTAAAAACATGAAATGAAACTTAACAGCATTGAAGTTAGCTCTAAGCTACATGCTAACGGTTTTGCAGGCGATCTCTGGTCAATTATAAATCAATCACTTCAATACAACAGTACAAACAGACTTAACACTTAGTTATTGTACAGGTTTACTCACTTATTTTGGGCAGTTATGCACACAAGGCACACACAGGTTTTCTCCACCGAGTCGCTGCTGCATCTAACGTTTAAGGTAAACTACGCAACGGGAACGGTCTAACTGGCGCATGCGCACAGGGGTGGCCTTTCTAACACAACTATCACAATCTAAATACACAGAAAGCATCACTACATTATACCTCACTCTAACAAAACAGAGCTGGAAGTCTGTGATGAAGGGCATGTCCTGAATGATTTCCCGTCTTCATAAGGCAAAGGTTCTTTCCATTTTCATTTTGATCAGCTGTTGGTTCTTCTTCTTCACCTCCAATAAAATTGCTTGACGTTCTTCTTCAAGACTTTCTTTAGTTTCGCCTGCAGGAGAATCAGGACAGTAATTGACTTCAGCTTTTCTGTGGCTTTTTCACCTGTTTTGGATCTTGGTTCGTGGTACTACGCTTTTCTTTCATGGCATTTATGCTCAACTCTGGGCAGCTAATATTCCTGAGTCTAGTGCGGTAGTTGGCCATTTTGTATTTCAAGCTAATCTTCTTCTAGGAACGCATCAGTTGTTGAGCTTGGTACATGTGAGCAAACCTCTAGTTTCAGAAGAACAGAAGCCAATTTTTGAATTATTGTGTCCTGCAGGTTCTTATTTTCTAGAGCAGTTTCAATTAAATTGCGTGAATCTTGACCTGAACCAATTTCTACAAGATCAATGGGAAGTTCTTCAGATGAGTGATCCTCATTTATATCACTACTTTTCACTACTCCAACTTTAAAGTCTTTTACTGTGCAAGTGCCATGCTTCCTGCTCTTATGAGATTTGAAAGTAGCATATTTATTAGTTTGAAAAGAACAACCCTTAAACATACAAGTGACAGTTTCATAGCGCTTCAAGTGGGTGTTGATATGAGAAAAGTACTCTCTACTAGATGATATGAGACTTCCTGAACACAAAAAGCATTTAAATGTTACGAGCTCTGCTTTTTTTGCAGGTAAAACATCAAAATGATATCTACTTAAATGAGTTTTAAGTGCATTCTACGTTCTGAATGAGCATGGGCAGTCATAGTATGTGCATGGAAATGAGTGTTTTAATTTATAGTGTTTCAGTAACTGGTACTTTGTAGATACAGTTTCAGCACACTGCTTGCATCTCCACATTTAGGACCTAAAGAAAGAGGCAAGTGTAAATGATTTGATTGCTAGTTCTCACTTACAGCTACTGTGCATTTGTACATTTCTGAGGCAACTGTTACTCTTAACTAAAGCAATCACAAGTAATGAACTTAATTAGACAAGAAAGATATTTGTCTCTACTGTTGAGCCGCTGGCTTTTCACACATTGACTGAGCCAGTCCTTGACACCACTTCCGCTTCCAAAGACCCTTACCGATATCCGATAACATACCTGAAGAAAGAAGGTACCTTCTTTAGCCGCGCTGGTATCATCATTCGCCTTCCAAACCCCATCGAATCGATGGCCATGTTTCAAATGACTTTTCATGTTCGAGGTAATATTAAAGCTGTTGCTGATTTT